>JADDOH010008209.1:0-29192 GCA_016648135.1 Agrypnia vestita
CCCACCATCTAGTTACGACGCTAGATGGTGCGTATGTTTGTAGGAGGGCGCCATCTAACGCCCTTGAAATATTATTTAATATATCAGAAATAATAAAAGCCTGAAAAGAGAAGAATCTCTGTCATTTCTCACATTTTTTGTAGAGGAAAGAATTCCCTTCAGATCCGAGCAAGGGATCAAACATTGAATATATATGTATATTGCGTGACAAGAAAAGTGCGACACTTCTCTTCAGATCCTAGGATCATTGTGATTAAAGGGATTCATATCCTTCATCAAATTACATTCCTATTAATATTATTAATATTTGAAGCTTTCACTTTGTGGTTAGATAGTATAACAGAGTGTTAGTTAACTTAGTAAAAACCACTACCAGATTTAAGGTCTACCGGTTTCTAGACGTACCTGTCTCTCCGTCAGGACCAACGTTACTCTACTATGTAAACAACACTGTACACCACAACCATAGTATTGTTAAAATTTCACCAATATTTATAACATGCGTGTTAATCTTGTCAGAGACAAGCATGCACTAACTTGCTACGCATGCACTGATTGGGTACGTCTAGAAACCGGTAGACCTTTAATCTGGTAGTGGTTTTTACTAAGTTAACCAACACTCTGTTAAATTACACCCCATTCATTACAATTTAATAACCTCAAAATGGACGGATAACGAATAAGAATGAAGAATGTTCTTAGGTTTACACAGCCATTCAGAATATTCTGCTTTGAGTTTTCTGGGTTATTCTGCCGCGTTTCTACGATCTTTCTGGCCAACAGTTTCGGATCCCATTGTAGGGTCGATCATCAGGGTTGATGTGTTGTTGACTGATGTGTCACAATACATCTCCCCTAATGATGGACCCTGCAACGGGATCCGAAACGTCGGCCAGAAAGATCCCAGAAAACTTAAACCAGTAGAATAAGAATGATTTTGGAATAGGATGATTCAGATTCGAAAATGATCCGACGAAAATGACAGCGATTTCGAGGATCACGTTGAGTTACAGGAAGAAAAAAAGCTATACCGAGCAAGAAGGCGACTGTGATTGCGATGTAGAGGTTCTAGTGACTACTACATCGGCAAAGATAATCAAAAATCTAAGATGAGCTCCAAAAAGAACTGCAAAACTCGATGCAACTATACATCTTCCTTAGGCTTCCTAGACTAGCAAACAGATACGAGCAACTGGACGTCTTTGCCAATAACTGTATATTATTCAAACATATATTGAAAGGTGTATTGAAAGATTACTAGTAGTTGTCGAATTGGACTTGAATAATTGTTTTCTATTTGTATCTATATTTTTTATTATATTATGACTTTCAAAGCTTGTGCTATATCTTTTCACTCTACATCATTACTTTTTTTGTTTTTGAATTTCTATTATATTATGTTTTTCTTGTGCTTCTGCTTTTTATGCACTTGCTTTTTACTTTATATTATATTTATCTTTATATATTTGTATCTGTATTTTAAGTATTTTCTTTCCACTTTATGTCATTATTATGTTTAGGTACATGCTATTATTTTTTTTCTTTAAACTATATATTCTTTTAATGTACACTTAACCTTCTCCACGTCGTCTCTCCAGCCGAGCCTTGGTCTTCAAATCTGTTTCATCGATTATCCTTTTTGTTAGGCTTTCTTGTTTGTTAGGCCTTTTTGTTAGCAATAAATCATTACGTACGCATACATTTATCTTCTACAAAAAGGCAACGTGTGCCAGATAATAATATTTCACAAAAGAGGTCGGGTCAGTGACCCCAGCATCTGCAATCTTCAACCCCAACCTAGCATGCCACATGTTTTCGGAATTTGCCAACGGCGTCACCAAGCAACAAAGTTGTTTTCGCACGCATTTACACGCATTTGGATGAAGTGCATTCCTTGGCACTTTCCATTACTTGCCTTCCCACGTACCCACAATTTGCTTTCCTCTTGTGCGATGTTATTATTTTTTAACTCGACCTTATCTGTAAGCTTTTAGTTTGGATTTTTTGTGAAATTTCGTTGCAATTTGAAAGGTCTCGTTTTTAAAAGATTTTTTATGTAGTACTTTTGAACGAGTCCTCGCCTTAAGAAAATTGAAAGATTGATCGTTGAAGGTTGAAAAATACATATGTACAGAAAAAGTTATAATTTGCTCCGTACATTTGTTATTAGCTTGGAATAATATGTTTGAAATTACTTAAATATCGTAATACTGATGTGTTTGGTTTGCATGCGTGCGTGGTATTGTCGTGTGTGCGTGTGTGTGTGTGTGTGTGTACCTAAGTGAGCGTTGGTTTTAAGCCTATGAATTCATATTTTTTTTAATTTTGTTTAAGAATATATTTCGTGTCTGTGAATAGGTGTGTGCCAAGGGAATTCTCGTGTTACAATAATAGGTTTGTTTGATTCTACTATAACTGAATTTTTTGGGTCGGAAATTTTGGAACACTGCAGTTTGCACACTCTTAGTGTGCAATCCGCGAAAACACCTAATTCTTTCAGGCACTCCCAACTATTATATTCAATCAATCAATTAGCCCTTTATCCTGAACTTAGATTTTTGTGTAAGATAAAATGCTTTCCCTGTTTAAAGAATATCTCTAAGTTCAGTGTGCCTTTTGGCAAAGGCCTCCTCCAACAATTTCCATTGAGTTCTATCCCTGGCGACCCTTCTCCAGAAAGGGCCTGCTGTTAATTTTAGTTCATCCTCCCATCTCTTGGGCTGTCTTCCCCTTTTCCTTTTCCCATCTCTGGGGTACCAGCATGTAACAATTTTACTCCACTTTTCCTGAGTGCTCCTTAGCATATGGCCTGTCCATCTCCATTTCAGTTGGTCTATCTTCGTTAGTACATCCATAACCTTCGTTTTGGCTCTTATAAAGGTGCTTTGTTTCTTTTCTTGCTTCTTGATACCTGTCATGCTTCTCTCCATCGCTCTTTGGCATCCTTGCAGCATGGCTCTATGATGTTTTGAGAGAGACCATGTTTCGCAGCCATATGTGATGCAGGGTAGAATGCAGGTATTGTAGACTCTCCGTTTTGTGCCCATACTGAGATCGGTGGCCTTCATAATTTCTTTGAGTGACCAGTATTTTTTCCATCCATTTGCAATCCGTTTTTTAACTTCTTTGTCTGTTTTTTGAATATGTAGAGGAGTACATATACTTGGGTCAGATCATCTCCCACACTGATCAAACAGACAAAGAACTATTATATTATTAAACATTAATTCCATTTCTTGCATGCCACCTAGTGAATAAGTAATAGTATATAATAAATTTAAGAATAAATTAAATACTATGTTTTAAACCACTTTATTGCTATATATTTGTCAACTAGTTTCGGTTGGACTCAACCTTCTTCAAGACAATTACAATATAGACTAATCTAGGTACAGAAATTTATAAAGGAGGAAAGAAAAAGAGAGAGGGACAGAGTGTCAACTAGGTGGGGGGAGGGAAGGGGAGGAGTTAACTGAAGATAGAGGGAACAGCTTTAAAATCGGACTATTAGATAAATTTATTTGTTTATTTATTATTTGACTATTATTATTGATAGATATTCTATAGATATATTATTTGACTATTATTATTGATAAATTTCTGTACCTAGATTAGTCTATATTGTAATTGTCCTGAAGAAGGTTGAGTCCAACCGAAACTAGTTGACAAATATATAGCAATAAAGTGGTTTAAAACATAGTATTTAATTTATTCTCAAATTTCTTATAACGTCAAGCCACAAAGTGTTTTCTTGCTTTGAAAAGTTAATAGTATATAAGTTTTTTTTAGCAGTAAGTATTTTTGTAAGATAATTTTCTGTGTAAAGCGCCCTTGGGGTGAGTATTCGCGAAAACGGCGCTATATAAATTATCCAAATATTATTATTATAATTCAATCAATTCTTAATCAAGCCAGAACTTGATACTAGTCGTGAGGTGTACGGCGTGTTTGGCGGTTGTAGTGTATTTTCGGCGACAAAACGACAGAAAGAAGCGAGCGCCACTTTGTGGCATCGAAATTGAATCGTGCATTATTTTTCGCGCTTCCCGCGTCTCCCGGCCAGATGCGCCCTGAGTGATCGCCTCCGGCCGTTTAGTAGCAGTTTTATCGGGAAGCGGGCCCGATAAATTAGGGCCCGTCGCGGCGCCCTCGTCCCGGCGATGCTGAATGGGAGTTCTCGGAACCTCACCGGCTGATTCATTTGTAGCGCATTTTTCTCACTTTTAAATTTGAACCGATTGCAACTGAAATGTTGGCCGCAGTGGGAGCCGGCCGAGAGATGTTAATCGAACGCAGTTGTGCAGAAAGAATCCAATCCACACAATGCTAAAAATGAGTTAAGGTACAGATACACATGCTTGCTCATTACTGGCATGCTTATTAGTGGCATGCTCATAAATAAGCATGCCCAAAGCTAACAATCAAACACACATGCTTATTAGTGGCATGCTCTTGTCATAGAATAGAGACGCTCTTGTTCAAAATGGAAACTTTGCAAACTGAAATAGAAAATTCAAGTGAACCAATAAATCAAAAAAGTTCCCGAGTTTCCATCCGCACATATTTGATTTTAGTTTATATAATTTTTATTGTAAGATTTGAATCATTCATGCCTATTAATAAAGTTTCGTAAACATTATTTCTCACTATATTATTTTTACACAGCGGTGACCGAGTATTCCACAGACATTCGTGATTTCTATAATTAATCACGAAAAGTTATGTTTTATCATCTCCCCAACGCGCCATATTTGTTTCATCTGTCGCGGACTGAGAAGATCGCATTGATAATACTAGCCGCGAAGCCCGCGAATGACATAAGCATGCTCATAATAAGCAAGCCTGTTCACACATGCTCCAAAGATACCCCTTCTCTATGGTGAATGACAGTGGCATGCTCATTACTAGCAATGTGCGTACACACATGCCACTAATAAGCAAGGCCTAGAGAAGGTCGATATTGCGCATGCTCACGTGCCACTAAATAAGCATGTGTATCTGAGGCCTTATACATATCGTCCCTTTAGAGGTGAAACTCGCTAACTGCAATATTGGCCAAAGTGAGTTATGAATACAAACATTGGTATTTTTTCCATCTTTATTCCAGGTAAAAATCAGTAAGTGAATATTCCACGTCTATTTACAGTTATTTAGTTGTAAACCTTATAATTTTAACATTTTCAATGATTTTTGTATCACATGTTGATGTTTAAGCCTCATTATCTCAAAACTACTCCAATGTCGCTTAGTGAGTATTACCTCTAAAGGGACGATATACGGCTTCGGACAGCTCAAAACGGTATATTCATGTGCTGAAAACTTCCAAGCTCTGAGTGACGTAGTATTTTGTAAATTTGATATGTTTCTAACCCTCATCACGGCTATCATGCAATAATGTACGATAGTCTGTTCCTTTTTCCCGGGGACTTTTTTCGGCGTAGCGTCGCGCCCGATCACAAATAAGGTCCGTTCACGCTTGTAATGTATCTACAGCTTATTATATCATTGGGTTTGACTGTTTTCTGCGGTTCCAAATTTATCCCTGGCAAACACATTGGTTAAAAAAATCCATGTGGTATGGACGCATTATGCAACTTTTTAATTCTATTTTAACTACACGGTAATAATTTTGTAGAAAAAATCTAAGGAGATTGAACGTTTTCTACGCCTCAGACAATAATTTTTACGTGCTTTATCAAATAAATCATAGGCCCGAATTCAGAGTCAATATTTAGATAGATGATTTAAAGTTAAAGATACGCCTTAAAAAAGAGAGCATTCTACCACTGAACGCTCGCACTTTTAAGGCGTATCTTGACCTTTGATTCTTCAACCAATATTTAGAGGACAGCCACACTCCAATGGATTGAAAAAGTGCTGTTATCATGCCTCTATACAAAGGAAAAGGGTCGCGAATGGGCTGCGCGAGCTATCGGGCCATTAGCCTGCTGAGCTCTGTTGGCTAACTGTATGCGAGAATTTTTATAGACAGAGTGAGGATGACAACGAAGGAAAAAGTGTGAGATGTACAAGGAGCGTTCATGAGTGGAAGAGGATGCATGGACCAGATTTTCTCACTGCGCCAGATGACAGAAAAGTTTTTGGCAAAGAAACGAAAACTTCTTTGTGCCTTTGTGGATCTTCAAGGGGCATATGCCAGTAATAAGACGAAAGTTATGAAAGGTTTTGTTTGAATACGGGGTGAAGAGTAAGCTCGTACAGGCAATTGCATCCTTGTACTAGGGAAGTAATGCTTGCGCGAGAATTAATGGGGCATTCACATCATGATTTGATACTACAAAAGGTGTCAAACGGGGATGCGTAACGTCACCATAGCTTTTTAATTTGTAAATGGACAATTTTTTGAAAGAACTGAAGGAACTTGAAGTAGGAGCGAAAATGGACGGGCTCACTATAATATACTGCCTACTATACGCAGACGATGCAGTATTAGTGGCTAACATTGAAAGTGATCTTCAGTGCCTGGTGTCCAGGATGTCCGATGTATGCATGCAGAGTGAACTTCTGACGAATGTCGGCAAATCGAAAGTGATGGTGTTCGAGAGAGAAGAAAGAGTGACTAAGTGTGGTGTAATTGTAGACAACGAATGCTTGGAACAAGTCAATGAGTTTGTGTATTTGGGAAGTAGGTATGTTTAGTAGAGACGGCAAGGCTGAGAACGATATCGAAAGGAGAGTGACTGCGGGTAACAAAGTGAATGGTGCTCTGAATGCAATCATGACCAATAAAAACCTGTCGAAGGAAGCACGACTAGCGGTACATAATTTCGTTCTAGTGCCAACTCTGATGTATGGAAGTGAAACCTAGAATTGGCAAAAAAGAAATGAAATGAAACTGAATGCGGTGGAAATGCGATCACTAATACAGTAATATGGCGTTCTATCCTCTCTGTCTACCCTGCGAGGAAACGGCGTGATGGTTAGTTAATTAGTTTTTAAAAGTGTTATTTTGTACCGAAAATTACGCTTTTAAGGCGCACCTTAACCTCTTTCTCTCTCTCTTTCACTATTATGATTAGGTATATCTTATTCTCTTTCTGTATTCACCAATAACACGCATGCATCGCCTTGGAAACAAATTATCAAAATTCGTACATTTTTTGTTGTAGGAGCATATCCAAATTAAAGAATTATTTACAGTTAATGAACTAATTTTTTATTTATGTTTTGTACCCCATAAATTATATTTATGTGTCCTAACTATTGTCCATTTCCTGTTTAAATATGTTTTAATTTTATCTTTTATATTTATCTTCTTATCTTATTTATCTGGTATATTGGTTTAATTATCTTTATTTCACTTTATTATTAATTTGTTAAAGGTTTCTAGTTATTACCGTTTACTTGTGTACTTATCATTGTTTATATATATGGTTTACTTCTCTTATATGATTTAATTCCATTGAATTTTTTTTAATTATTTACTTCAAAACTTGTTTTATGTTACACTCTTAGAGTATATACAATTGTATATACTCTAAGGTTACACTTATACATTACAATATCACTGGAAGACGGCTCACACTGCGGTCAGCTGAATCGGAGGCACTCTGCAGGCTGGTAGCACCAAGGAGACCTGGAGGCACCAAGTTTGCGGAACGTGCTTTCAGCTTTGCGGGCCCAGCTATGTGGAATCAGCTGCCTCCAGTGCTGAGATCTATGGAGAACCAGGAACACTTCAAGAAGAGCCTAAAAACTCATTTTTTGCGTGATGTCGCACCTGTAAAGCGCCCTTGAAGCGTCTCTTACGCAAAAACGGCTTTATATAAAGTAACATAAACATAACA
Organism: Agrypnia vestita; assembly: GCA_016648135.1. Taxonomy (NCBI): domain Eukaryota; kingdom Metazoa; phylum Arthropoda; class Insecta; order Trichoptera; family Phryganeidae; genus Agrypnia; species Agrypnia vestita. Next base: position 7,809 of record JADDOH010008209.1, read on the forward strand.
CAACATGTTAGGTATATAAAAAAAAATCTTTGTAACTTTGCTGTACTGTAAAAGCCCACTAGGGCGTTGATTAATTAAATAAATTTTCGTGTTATTTGCGAGTGGTGTCTTTAGCGCGCTCGGGGAGGTTATGGAGTGCGACATTTTTTTTTAACTGTTCGAAGAATATTTTTTCTTCTTCTGTATGAAAGCTTGAACTTTGTGGTGACATTATTATTAAAATAAGACACAAATTACTTTGTTTTCACCACTTTATTAGATTAAACAATCTACATGTTTCGAGAACAATGTTCTCTTCTTCAAGATTATTGTGTACTGAAGAAGAGAACATTGTTCTCGAAACATGTGGATTTTTTAATCTAATAAAGTGGTGAAAACAAAGTAATTTGTGTCTTATTTTTTTTTTTGATATTAATTAAATGTTTATTCAATGTTACAAATGTTTACAATGTTTACAGTGTTTACAAAATTAAATGAAGCTTTTTTCATTGTTGCCGAGTGTCTTGGCAGCAAGTAAACACCAAATTGATTTGACGCCCTGCCTGCTACACTAGTAGTTTACTGTATTATAGCAGACGGTGCTCTTCCAGTACTATAACGTTCGAGAATATTTATTATTTATATAACATTTTATTACTTTGAAATATTCCGATAACGCGTGTCATTTGTCTCGGACGCGGGATTCTTCGCGAGTTACGGATCCCGACATCATCGCGCCGTTAGAAATATTTCGATAGACGCCGCGTGATTGAAGTCGGCGATTTATGGAATTTTAAATCCACCCCGTTCCCCGCTATTTGGGAAAACGTGTCGTAAATTGTTGACAACGACGCGTCGCGGGTGCCGACTGGAATATTTAGTGGCGACCCGCTCGCGTAAGTCACCGCATCGCCGTCGTTGCGTCGCGATAAAGCCGGGTGAATTGATGCGATAATAATCATTTACAGCGGTCGAGATCGCGGCGGGACTGTTTATAATCTCGAATAAATTCTGCGATTTAATTAAAGGCTGAAATATTAAAAGTCAAAAATCATATATAAGGTGTCTCGTGGCTAGAAGCAGGGGCGCGCGGCGAGAACATGGAGCGCGACTTTTATTCAAACTAGGGATGCATCGGTACGCGCTTTTGCCGATACGCTACGATATTTCGTCATAATCGTAGAATACGCATGTGATTTTTCTCAAGTTTGCAGGAGAACAGTTTGAAGTTTTATTTACACAAAGACATCGATAACTACAAAAGATTTTCCTTTGAAAGTTGGGTCAGTTATTTAAAATTGATACATTTAAAACCTCAAATATAGTCAGCGCAGTACAATGACGTTTTTACACGTGCTGCATTGTTCTACGATCGCAAATCAGAATCGTCGTTATACCGAATTCGTATTACTACGGTTAAATTAATGAGAAAGAATACACCTTTTATACACCATTAGATGGCTTCTTTTTTTCACTTTTTAACGATCCAAAAAAGTCAATGTGGAATTTTTTGCACATCCGTCGTTGTTCTACGATCATGACGATTTATAAAAAAAGTATCGAGGATACCGATACCGTTGCGGACAGTGAAGATTTTTAAAAGGTGTAAAAAGTTGTGGGTTTAGATTAGAAACAGACGAAATTACTTGTATAATATTTATTTGGAATGTTTACTTTATAATAAAATTTTACGTTCAGATTATTATGTGAGTAGCTTGTTGGTGTAGTGGTCATGACGCTCGCCTAGTGATCTGGTGGTCGCTGGTTCCAGCCCCATTCCGGGACACCAGCAAGTTAGTCCTATTGTCATAGCACAGACTTTTGGCTAAGTTTAAGAATACTAAGAATTGTTAACATCAAAATGCAACACGGCGTGGTTAACATCAAAATGCCATTCACCATCCACGCACAAACATTTCTCGCACTACGGTGTAACGTATTTTGTTAAATTTATGGTATTTCTAAACACAGATCTGCACTTATTTACATCAGACAAGCAATAGCCGAACACCGTGTCCGACGACAACCGGCCCGAGAACGATGTTGCAATTCCGGTCGCGATATAATATTACGATCCGGGACAGTTTACAGCCATCTTTAATTCACCCCTCCAATCAGAGCCGGGCGCGGAGGTGGACCCGATCGCTTTTGCGAAGATTCTACGCATTGGCGACGGGTTTATTGTGCCGGCAGCTAGCGATGGTATTTTAACCGGTGACACGCTAACCGTTATTTGAGATGTATGAGATCTGATTGCCTCGGTGATTGACAACTGATCTTTTGCAATGTGATGGGCAACCATCGGTTACAGAAAACATTGACATTTTTAAATAAATTTTGATAAAAATTTAGGACTTTCTGTTTTACGCATAAATAATTTTGGTCTGAAATTGAATAATTTAGAATCATTAGAAATTAGTAAAGCATGTAATAGTAAACAAAATATTATTAATAATCAATTAAATTTAACTAGCCCAATTCTAAAAAAATTTCCAATAATTGCGAGTAATCAAGAACTTCAGCAATAATATTTATTTTCAAATATGTAATTTAGAAAAAGAAAAAGCATTATTCATTTTGATATTTTGACATATACATATAAACACCCTGACGATGGAAAGGTATTTCCGAAACACGTAGGTGTATTTAATTTTTAATATTTAATCAAATAATATAAGTAGATTTATACAAATAATAAAAACAACATTTTTTAATTGTATCTTAGCTATCAATCATCGATATAATCAGACACAAATTCCAAATAACTGTACCGAAAATAACCGGTTAAAGTAACGGTTTAACCATGACTGCCGGCAGCGCTGCTTACCGGCTCCGGGAGGACGATATTATTTATTTCAAAATCGTGGATTCTCCTAATTATTTTCGGATTATGTTTTAGTATCGGGTTACTTCCCGACTGCGGCGCGCATTACTCGAGTAACTTTTTTTACTTTAGATGGCGCAACGGGGCCTTAGAGTCTACGATACTCTGAGTACTCTACGTATGTATTTTAGAACATAACGATAACAATAACTTAAACATTTTAGATTTAAATGTCAGTGTAGAGAATAATAAATGCTCATTCAATATTTATAGAAAATCTACACATACTGATTGTGTAATACCGTTTTCTTCCTATCATCCGATTTCACACAAACTTGCTCCTTTTAATTCTATGATACAGCGTGCAGTAAATGTCCCATTAAATAATAAAAATTATAAAAATTAAATCAATGTAATAAAACAAATAGCTCTAAATAATGGTTATAAACCTGACTTGATAAATCGATTGGTTAATAAAAAATAAAAAAACAACTTTCACTAAAAAATACATTTATAGTGGTGATAACTTTAACCAATGTAATAAAAGCTTAATTTATAAAAAACATCTATATACCGGTGAGTTATCTTTAAAAATATCTAACTTTTTACCAAATTCTCCAGCATTTTACACCACTTCTAAAATTAAACATTTATTTATCAACAAAGACCTCTCAAATAAATGGGAAAAGAGCGGTATCTATATATAAGAATGTAATGATTGTGATGCACAATATGTAGGAATGACTAGGTATTAGAAATTTTAAAACTAGGATAAGAGAACATGAATTGTGTTTAAAAAATAATAATTATTCGGAATTTTCTAACCACTTTTAATAAAGATAGATCTAAATTTAAATACACTAATATCAACAAATTTTTCAAATTGTCCGCCCTAGAAACTTTAGAAATAAACAAAAAATTAAATTCTAATTTAACATCGTTAACAAAATAATAGCCCCGCGTAAGTCACCATTATTAACTATGTTCCCTCCCTCGCCCCTCCCACTCCACAAATCACCCCCGCCTCCTAAAAACACCTAATACAGTACTTTCGCATTTTAGATTAGTTTAAATAACGCTCGTTAATGACACGGACGTGTCGAAACCGGTAGCGTAAATTCTTTAATAAGTAACAAATTGTACATTGTAGGTTTAAACTCTTTAATAATGTTTGGTTCTAGACTGGTTGACTCAAGCAGAAGTAGCGCAAGACAGGGGAATATGGAAGCACCTTGTCGACTCCTTGGGCCCCCGACCCTACTAGGACAAAGGGATGAAAATGATGATGATGATGAATATAGATGCGAACACAAAATACGTGTCGCATCAATATTCTTACTATTTTCAAAATAAGCTAAACGCTCGTGCTGTGGAAATAGGACTAACTCGCTGGTGTCCCGGATTGGGGCAGGGAGGAATCGAAGCATTTGCTCACAGCGTAATCTCTTGAACCCGTCACACGAAAGGCAATTATTATCTGTCTCCCTCCCCGCGCCGCGGAGAGCGCGCCATCGCGGTGAAGCAATTCCTGCAACAAATAGCCCCGACCAGTCGCGGCTAAAAAAGTCAATGAGGAGAGCTGGCACAGCGGACAGTTCGGCGGGTCAGCGAGTCACGGAGGCGGTAAATCAAGTCGGTGCGGCACGTGGCGGCTGCATAGCTGCATACCCCGCGCGTGTAAACAGCCCGCGGGTATTGCGGCCCGTCATTCATGCCAACCGCGGCCGGGGCTCGGAACCGAACCGAAACAGAACCGCGTAAAAACCAAGTTTTTACTATACTCCCTTTCTCGTTGAATCGCGTTTCGTGTCTGTACACGCGTCGGGCTAATTACTCATTTGCGTCGATTCCAATTTGAAAAAAAAGCATTAAAATTTCGAATAATCCAAAATTTTACTACATTTATTAATTTTTTTTTAAACGAAAATTTGTCAGATCATTTTTGTCGTCGCCACGAGCCTGCCTGCTAAGTTTCAGCTCGATCGGATCGCGGTAAAGGGGTTAAAATCGATCCAAAGTTTTTTCGTCAGACAAGCAAACAGACGCTACGAGTAAAGGGAGTAAAAATGGATAATTTCTGTAGCGCCATTTTCTTAAAAAAAAATCAACTCAAGGGTGCCTTACACTAACATTGTTTAGTCCTACACTAGTATTTAATTTAGTGGAAAGGATTTTACAAAAAGGTGCGTTTTAAGTCTTGCCTGTTCCGTATTACGGAGGGAAGAGAGTTCCACGCCTTTGGGCCTGCCACCGCAAATGCCCGTTCGCTAAACTTAGTCCTCTGGTAGTGGATGGTCGGTTCTACAACCCATCAGAGTTTGGCGTCTACTATTTAAGTCGTCCGGGATGCAGAGCTCATGAAGATACAGAGGCGCCATATTACGTGTCGCCTTGTACATTAACCGACACAACTTAAACTCGACTCTTGAGGAAAACGAAGCCAATGTAGTTCACGCAAAATGGATGTTTGTTATATGCGAAAATTTTGATGCTCCGTATAATATTCTTGCCGCCGCATTAAGGATGGACTGTAGTCTATCCAGCTGAAATTTTGGAAGTCCAGCATAAATGCTATTACAGTAGACCGCACGTGACACCCCAAATGCATTTAGTAAACGGGCGGCTTCAGAGGGAAGGTATCTCTAGTTGATAAAAACATGCACTGACAGTTTTACTTGTTTGTGTATTCATTGAGAGATCTGAATCAATGTACACGCCCAACAACAACTTAACTGCAGATTTATACTCCTCCTTTCGTATCAGGGCTAAAGGCCTCCCCTGAAGCGACCTTACCCTGACACCAAATGGATATTAAAATACACAGCGAAGCACTGACTGAACGAGAGTACACAAAATACCATGAGAATACAGGATATGGATTTTATAGGTCTTTCCAACATTCAAAACTACATTAAAACCTTTAGACGTTGCCCAAAAATTAATTTTAAAGATCATTCTTAAAAAACACAATGATTATCCGACTACTGAGCTTTTCAATAAATTACAAATCCCCACGCTACGTACTATCTACAAACAAAATTGCATTTTACAACTCTATAAAAATTTACAAAATAATAACGAACTGACCCAACTAGTATCAAGTAGCAGAAATATAAATCTTGGTATATCTGCCACAACCGCACAGCATCATTATACATTTAGAGATGTTAAATGGTTTAATGATTTTCCAGTTAAAATAAGAATTGAAAAAAAATATGAGACCTTTAAAAAAACATTAAAATAAACCCTTATAATTAATTAAATTTCTCTCTTTACTATATTCATTTTAAACTGTTTGTTTATTGTTAGTTTATTTTTAAATTGTTTTTCCCACATAAATGCATTAATTATCGCATACTATGTAAATTTTTTTCTGCTTATATATATTTATGTACTATTTATTTTACTTTACTTTATGCATTAATTATCTCATATTATGCAACTTTTTTTCTTATTATGTATATTTATGTACTGAGATCCGACGTATGTGTGGCAAATCCGTTTATGATAGAGTAAAGAATTAAGATATTTGGAATGAATGTATAGCTGATCTTAGCATAATTAATAAAATTAAAAAAGGGTCGCTCTGGTGGTTTGGGCATGTTGAGCGAATGAATGAGGAAAGAATGGTAAGAAAGATATATAACGCAAGTGTTGATGGTGCCAGAAAGAGAGGGCGACCGCGGAAGGCGTGGCACGACCAGATTAACCAGATACTGGAAGATAGTCTCGTTACAAGCCTCAACAACCGTCGAGCTTGTATGCGAAGATGTATGAATGTGAATGAGGAGAGTGTGGCGCTCTATCTTCTCTGCTTATCCCCGCGGAAAAACGGGGTGATGGTAAGTAATTAATAGAATGAATTGATCCTAAATAAAAACAATTATATATTACGCCGGCCGCACACTGGATACGTTTTCGTACGAAATTGAGTAGTACTCACAGAACATATAAATAGAGTATACGTACGTATACCTACGAATACGCAAGTACATTCCTGACCTTCGTAATAGTATTGAACATCGCACACTGTACACGATTTAGTAGTGCGTGTAAGCACGTACAGATACGACGTCCGACACCATTCGGATTTTTTCGGAAATTTTTGCGATTTCGTACGATGGATATCGAAAAATTCCTCAATTTGGTACATGGCCATAAATGTTTGTGGGACCAAAGTGATTCAACTTATCACCTGCGTGACCATCAGCGCAGATCATGGCGGAAAAATAAAAATATTAAAAATAAAAAATGTATTCACTTTTTGTCATAAAGTTACAACCAATCGTTTTTCAGGTGATATATAGTCTTGCGAAAATTACTGAATTTGGTCAAATCAGTCCGCGCAGCATTTAAAATATATTCAAATGTTTCTTTGTTCACACGCAGATAATCATGAAATTTGTCATTATTTAAGTCTGTCATAATATGATGGAATTCACCAAATTCATCCTTTCTAGTATATATTTCATTCGGTTCTACGATGCCGACGACGTCGTAGCAGCCTACGAGTCAGAAGGGAGTTTTCCAGAAGGTACAGATTATTCATTTGGCACAAACGTTATTGGAGAAACGCAAAAAGTAACTGATCGTGACCAACGCAAGACGCAATCAGTGTGCGCGCTCAATACGTACGAAAATAATCGTACGATAATAATTCGTATCCAAAGTGCGACCGGCCTTAGGCAGTCACGGACCGACAGACAACGAAATTATTATACGAGTACATTATTTAGATATTGTTTGGTGTTGGATTTTGATATTTTGTACTTGTTTCAAGTTGTGCATACATATTTTATTTTATTATTTGGATTATAAGAGAACTTTTATTAAACGAATGAATTTTTCGTAATAGATATTAGTTACTGCCATGATGCTTGAACGTTTTATAAAATGTAAGTCAAAAACATTAAGAAAAAATGCAAATCGCATAACTCCATAACTATTAATATGGTCGTGGTTGGTTGCACATTTTCGACTCATAATCAAGGCCCATCTGTAAAGTATCGTGGACTAGCTCTGTTACACCCTGTATATTAAAAATAATGTTTCGGTTCGGCTCGAAGCCCTGCGCCGCGCGTAATGTACCTACATGTGACATGATACATGGCACTAGATTAATGATTAAATTTTTCACATACAAATTTTCTGATGAGCCAAAATTGGCCGAATACTTATAATGCATATTCGACTAAGGCCCGGTTGTTTCAAATTCGATCAAAGTAAGCGTAGAGTTTAAACTGAAATTTTACGTTCTCCACCAATCAGACGATCCGTTTTCGTAAAAATCTATGCTTTTATCGACCGCTTACTTTGATCGAACTTGAAACAACCGGGCCTAAGCAGCTTCACGGTGAATATTTCAGCATGTTGAAATAAATTAATATAACTGACGGAAGAAAAAAGTCTGAAAACTATTTTATACAAAGAATCATACAAAATTTATAAATATTTAATATCGAGAGTAGAAAGCCAAAAGGTGTTAGTGATTTTTTTTAATTATACAAAAGAGCAAAAGGAAGTACTGTCAATGCTTCTTTTATTACTAAACTTTTTCCATACTTGTTAATCCAAAACACATATGAAAATCGTTTAATAATAAAATAAATATTTTTGACGTTTATAGCGTTAACTTTTTGGTTGGATATAATTATAAATTTTAATTAAATAACAAACCACTTAAATAATGACTCTACGTCGTCTACCGGTTTCGATACCATCATATCTTCATCAGGACTGACGTACATTTGACTAGGATAGGTAATGGATAGTCAATTGTTTTCTATCCTATTACTAGGATAGGTAATGGATAGTCAATTGTACGTCAGCCCTGATGAAGATACGGTGGTATCGAAACCGGTAGACGTAGGGTCATTATTTAAGTGCTTTATACAAAGTTATTTAATTAAAATTTATAATAAAATAAATTTTAACAAAACCAGATTAACAAAACATTATTTTGCTCTCCTGTAAAGTTCAAAATAATCACTAACGCCCTTTTGGCTTTCTACCCTCGATATATTGAGGGCTGTAAAAGCAAGGGCAGAAATATCAAAAAAAAATGTTTTAAATGTAGTCACTTATTATCAATTTTATATTTTATGCATCTATCCTTTCCAAAATCATGTTTTCTATAAATTTATAGGGTTATATATTTCTTACAAAATCTAGAATTCAGTACATTCTAAATTAGTAATCTTTGATGACTGCATTCAATTTTTTTTTGATACTGCTGCCTTTGCTTTTGTACCCCTCATATCTAAATATTTTTTACTAATTAAATTGATATATTTTAACGAGTAGCTTGTTGGTGTGGCGGTTGGGACTCTCGCCTAGTTATCCAGTGGTCGGAGGTTCGTTCCCCAATGGAGGACGCCGGCAAGTTAGTCCTATTTTGAAGCACAAGCGTCTAGCGTAATTTGAAGGTAGTTAGAATACCGAATGAATGAACTATAAGTCTAGGGAAAAACTAGATTTCTGAGTATAATGTAAATTTTAACATACCTAAATAAGTTTCGGTTTCGGCTGAAAATCTAATTTCGGTCGGTCTCTAAAATAATATATAACTTACGAGGTTTATTACAATAAGTTAGTAAAAATGTCAAAGCTGTATAACTGATTTATTTATTTATTTATTTAACTTAGAGTACCCACAAATAAAATCAGGTTACACATGAATATTTAATAGTATAGAGACCATCTTACAAGTTTCCACAGAATTAACATGTTATGTATTAACATACATAACAATAACTTAAGTTATACAAAAAAAGGTTAAGAACAAACCATGAGAGTCAAAGAGTTAAAGGTAAAAGGGGAATCAGGAATGGAGAGGAAAGGACAGATCTACTCAGTAAAAAGGGGAAGAGGTAAGAAAAAAAAGAGCAAAAAAAATACAGCACAAAGATATCTGGTCAATACATCTGCATATACCAGTGGCGTGCAGCGCATACAAGCAAAAAAACGGCGCATTAGTTTTCTTTTTTCATTAAGATTCTGGGAAACAAGTATTAATTAAATAATCCTTATCTTAAGAAAAATCAATTTAAAATTCTAGCCGTAATTCGTCCTACGGCTAGAAGTTTTATTTCCGACGTTTCTGTATCCAACTTCATGTCAATTCATAATTTATCTCACTTGTTTGCGCCCAACAAATTTGTTCCATAGATCACAGCCAATTGTAGATATGCCAAACTGCACAGCTGTAAAACTGCTGTGCAGTTTGGCATATCTACAATTTAATAAATATCAAAAAATTAATAAATATATATAAAAATTAAAAAAAAGTCGAGAAAAAACTCGTCCTGAACCGTGTATTTTGACTCATCTCTACGTCTGCGAGTTTTTTTTAATAGGCAGGTAAATTTTTCATGGAATAGCGTGTTTCTTCGAAATGTCTTATGCCAGGTTAGAACTGCGCGCACGTCACTTGCAGAAATGATATTTTTTACAAATTCCACCCAAAACTTTTTATGTGAATTCTATTTTTCTTTTCTATGGAGAATACCATCTGTCAAATCATCGTAATTATTTACGACGACATTGCCATCGATGATATCATAAAACGTAAATCAGAAATTAATATTATTTCCGATTTATTTATACATAATCGTCTTCGAAATATATTTAAAAACTTTGCCGTATTAACTGTAGGTATATAAAATATTTATTTATTTAGAAAATCTTGTTTATAATGCTTCTTTTTAAGTGCAGTTATTTTTGTGGATTGAAGCTACTCAGAATAGTTCATTATATACAGTTAAAAAAAATACAAAATATGTATATACCCTTATAGGTATATGCGTATATATATTTTTTATATAGGTATACAGTCGGTCACAGCATAACTTAAGTTTATACCTCCCGGACGCCACTGGCATATACATATACGAGGTCTGGCTAAAAGAAAGAATATGAATTAAAAAAAGAGAAAAAAGGTTTTACCGTGGTATACATCCAAAAGTTCATAGATTGATGAATTGAAGATATCCAAGTCGCCGAATATAGTGCTGATCAAATTAGACGAGCGGTATATAAAAGAGTTTTGCCGGGAGTTGGTATTTCGCCGGCCGCACACTGGATGCGTTTTCGTACGAAATTGAGTAGTACGTATACGTACGAATACGCAAGTACATTCCTAACCTTCGAAGTAGTATTGAACATCGCACACTGCACACGATTTAGTAGTGCGTATACGCACGTATAGATACGACCTCCGACACGATCCGGATTTCGTACGACGGATATTGAAAATTTTGTCAATTTGACACATGACCACAAATATTTGTGGGACCCAAGTGATTCAACTACGTGACCATCAGCGCAGATCATGGCGGAGGATTCTCTATTATTTCTAGATAGGATAGAGATTTCTAAAGAACTAAAAAACACGTGTAAGTTAAATAATTTGGTTTAATGAAGGTGAGATATAATTATGTACTTGGAACAAAAAAACTTTTAAATATTTCTCCGATGTTATGAGCTTTCGTTGCACTTCGATTCTCCCCAGCATTTGTGAATCTATTAGATAGATAGTCATGAAATTTGTCATTATTTAAGTCTGCCATAATAGAGTTTTCCAGAAGATACAGATTATTCATTTGGCACAAACGTCATTGGAGAAATGTCAAAGTAACTGATCGTGACAACGCAAGACGCAATCATTGTGCGCGCTCCAATACGTACGAAAATAGTCGTACGAATACGTACATAATAATTCGTATCCAAAGTGCGGCCGGCCCTACAGAGTGAAAGGCTCAAGTTCTCGACCGATCTAGTGGATCTTCCGGGTACTCTCAGGGAGGTGCGCTGCAGGAGTATAAATTTTTATTTATTTATTTATTTTTGGGAAAATTAACAGCATATTAACATACTAATAAATATAAAATTAAAATAAAACACAAATTACTTTGTTTTCACCACTTTATTTGATTAAAAATCTACAGGTTTCAAGAACAATGTTCTCTTCCTCAGGATTATTATGTACTAACGATCTTTAAAAGTTGAACCAAGCAAATGTGTTACGGTGAAGGGGGTGGTGAGGGGGTAGGTGAGGGAGGGGGGGGGGTTCGAGGTGTTAATTATTATGGGTCATTTGGATTTTAAAATTATGCCAATTACAAATTTTTCATTGAGTATAGTAATTTGCTAGAACATAGTTTTATTTATAAGAACGTAGTTTATTAAAATATGGTAATTTATTAGAACAAGTGTGACGTAGTAAAATAATTGTTTTAAATTATTTTAACGGCGAGTGGAGAGGGTGGAGGGGAACGTGGGACGGGAGTAGAAGGGAAGATAAATTGTACGAATTAGTTTGAGTGCGGTTGTGTAGATATTGTTTTTTTTATGTTTCTTACCGTTGAGTTACAAATGTCAATGTGGTGATAATTTGTGTTGAATGAATTTATGGATCTGTACATAAAGGAGTTTTGTTTTGAGTTGGTCTTAGAAAGGGGGGATGAAAAGTAGGTGAATGTCTATTATCGCGAGTTGGGATGTGGAAAGATATTCGTTGAAGAAGTTCCGGACTATCAACTAGATTGTGTGTTATCTTGAGTAACATCACCGTGACAGCTATGTCTCTTCGACAAGTTTGTATATTAAAAAACTTGGCAGAGTCTTCATTGCTTAAATGAGATCTAAATGAGCAGAGGTCTAGGTATCTTAGGAATCTGTTTTGAATATGCGGGCTAGCCGCACGTTAGAGTACTCGAGTATCGTAGATTATGAAATCTAAAAAAAAATTAACCCATAAAAATCAAGTTTTTATTATACTCCCTTTCTTTGTAAAATATAACAACAATTAAAGACGAATTAAAACATATAACATAACACTAAACTTACAGCAATTTAATATATTTGCGTCTCACCTCCTCGCCTACCAGGTAGGGCGGGGGAAGGGGGACGGAGCACGCGTCAGGTTTATCATTAATAATTTACTTTGTGCCTACTCTCCAGGAAGGCGGCGCCGTTTCTCAGATAATCACGTGGAAAAATAAAAGCGACCGTTCTGAAAAACCTTTTTTACTATCATTTGAGGTGTCAGATATTACTTATCCTTTTTTCGCTTTATTATTGCCAACACGGGAAAAATATCATTATATTTTATTTATTTACGGGGTAGTCTAAGCATCTTCACCATTTTTCTCCTTTAAGGTCACTGTTTTTAAGACTGGCACAGGGCTTCTACCCACCATCGTCACTTATGTCTCCCGCAGACCTATCCTTTCCATTTTTTCTATTTTTCATTCCCCAGATCCTATCTTTCAGACACTTCTTTTTTTTTCATTCACCGACATTCTCCCTTACGACATGTAACGAATAAATCCTTAGCATATATTCTGTCAGCATCCTTAATATCTTTCTTAACATTTATCATCTAATTTACTAACCAATTCTCTCTATAGCCTATAGGGGCCCAAATTTAGCATAATTATAACAAATCTTAAGAAATCATTACTGATGAAGAAATATTTGGAACACACATGATATTTGTAATTTTTCAGTTAAACAGAGAGCACTTTTTAGATTCACTTATCTAGATAGTACGGAGCTTCGTGCTAGTTTTTAATCTTTATTTATTTTTTTTTAAATAGGGATGTGAACACGGAATACGTGTCACATCAATATTCATACTTTTTTCAAACTAAGCTAAAAGCTTGTGCCATGAAAATAGGATTAATTTGCTGGTCTGGAGTGAGATTTGAACCCGCAACCTTTGGATCACGAGCGAGAGTCCTAAACTGCACGTCAGCTCTGCGATGAGATAAAGGTCGTACGCGGCAGAATATCCCAGGAAACGCAAACCAGAAGATATTCTCGCAGCTGGATTTAGGATTATTCCCAACAGGTAATACAAAAGTGGCCGGCCGCCAAGGTATTCTGCGAGAAGCGGCCGGCAGCTAGCGGCCGCGCTGCTAAGAGCTCCAGTGATGAATTGGGCTGGGCAGGAGAATCCGGTCGGCTGACTGACGCTCTCCGCTGAGGAGACGTGGCAGCAAAATGCTCGCTTTGCTTGCTAATTACCTACCTCAACATACCGACAGAGGCGCAACCAGTGACAGATTTATGCAAATATAAAAAAATCTAATAAATTTCGTTTGATTGGTTCGGTTCATAAAAACGGTGAATGGATACCCACCACATTCCCAGGGTCGTTTTATGAGCGAAAGCTGACATATCGACCGTACTCATACGTCGCCAGGTTGACAATTTTTCCTCTAAAAGGCTGCCTGCAAAAGTCCACTCATTGTACCACACAATGAGGGCAGACCCGCCGCTTACCCAGGACCGTTTTACAAGCAAAAGCTCCTATATCGGTCCTACTCATTCGCCACCAGGTTGGAATTATTTAATGCTAAAGACAACCGTGCAATCCAGCACTGCAAAGCAGAATTGGGCCGCATACCTCTCCCACACGGAAATAAACATTTGTTAGATAAACATACATAGTATTATCAAATATTACAAGTTAAAGAAACTTAAAAACAGTACAAAAACATCACGCCGTTCCCTGTGGGGGTAAGCAGAGTTCATAAAATGGCACAGTCTTGTGTCCTGACGTACAACTCTCCCCTCATCCACCTTCATACATCTTCGTATGCAAGCACGACGGTTGTTGAGGCTTATAACGGGACCGTCTTCCAGTATCTGGTTAATCTGGTCGTGCGACGTCTTCCGCGGTCGCCCTCTCTTTCTGGCGCCGTTAAAACTTGCGTTATATATCTTTCTTACCATTCTTTCCTCGTTCATTCGCTCGACATGCCCAAACCACCCGAGCGACCCTTTTTTAATTCTATTAATTATGCTAAGATCAGATTCATTCCTAATATCTTCATTCTTTACTCTATCATAAATGGATTCGCTACACATACGTCTAAGGGATCTCATCTCCACTGCATTCAGTCTACTTTCTTTGCTCTTGTGCCATCTCCAGGCTTCACTTCCATACATCAGTGTTGGTATCAGAATTCCATTATGTACCGCTGGTCATGCCCGGTAGACATATTTTTATTAGCCGTTCATCCTATTCCCCGCAGTCACTCTCCTCTCGATATCTTTCTCAATCTTCCCTCTTCTATCGAACATACTTCCCAAGTACACAAACTCATCTACTTGTTCCAAACATACATCGCCTAATAGTATTTCACACGTTGTCTTTCTTTCCTCCTTCTCGAATACCATCACTTTTGACTTTTTGTTTGTTTGACATAATAAAGTCACTTTCCTTTCATACATCATACATTCTGTTTACTTGTTTAATTAATACTGTTGTAATTCTTGTTCGCCATTTACCGTTAATATTGCATCATCCACGTATAGTAAACAGCATAAATCAAATCCCTCATTTTCGCCCCTACATATATACATTCCATTTCTTTCACACAATTATCCATAAATATACACGTTGAACAGCCATGGAGGCATTACGCTGTTTGACACCTTTGGTAATATCAAAGTATGTTACAAATACGGTACTAGATTTACGACATACGAAGAACTTCTCATACCGAAGGTAGCTAATAAATATGGGCAAAAGACATTAAAATATAATGTGAATAAAAGAAAATGTATTACCTAAAATATTTGGTAAACTTCCACGAAGTTTTATGAAATAAATTATTAAGAATGACCAAAGAAAAATTATCGAAATTAATTTAAATAATTAATTAATTTTGGAATTAATTAAAACTGCATATTGTATTTATTGCCATCTTATAAACACTGCAAATATTCGTACCATTAATTGTGTTTTGATGCAAGCTCTTATAAAAGTTATTAAGCTAATAAACGCCCATTTTTTTAGCGCTGAAACTGAGAAAAAACTGAATTATCAATAAGAATGAATTATACTGATCTTGGTAATACTTTTCTTAATTTATTCTTATCACTAGCTGTAACCCGTAAAAAATTATGGTACTTATACATGTCGGTTCCTATGGTTTAAGTATTTATTTATTTAATTAAATAAAAAATAATTTTAAAAAAATCGAAAAAAGTGTTTATAAAAAAATTAGTAAAAAAAAAATTCCCAATAATATTTTTTTCGTAATTTTTTTTTTCGAACTATAAAGAAGTTACGAACGTTATACGAAGTTACGGGGACAGGCAGACAGACAGACGGACTGACTGATTAAGGGAGGGTAAGGTTAATTCGTACAAAAAAGGGCATGTTTTGGGAATTTTTTATGACGACAAGGTTAAAATTTCTTTATTATAACTAATGTTACATTAAGGTATGATATTTGAAAAATATTGTGTAAAATTTTCACGGAGAAATATTAAAAAATACGGCGATGGCAGCAATTATTCGGACGTGTCTCGGAAAAATTATATATAATTGCGGTGCCCCTCAGAACTTGATGCTGGATCATTTGAAATCAAAAAATCAAAGTTCATTCGTTAGATAATAGTTTTCCCCAGGTAACGCTGGGAGGGTTGTTCGAAATTTCAATTTTTCATTTTTTTGGAACACTTTAAAGGGAAAAACGCGATTTTTTGCGAAAAAAATCTGCTAATTTGTTATTAAAAAATAAAAATTTGAACAAAATTCTCCAGCGTTCCCTCTTAAATTATGTACTGAAATAGTATTCAAAATTTCAAAAGGATCGGTGCAGTAGTTTTGAAGTTATGAGGGGCACCGTCTTTGAAAACTTGAGTTGTGGGGAAAACGCTTTAAAGTTTTTAAAATCTGGTATAAAACATTCATAAGCGAATTTTATCGGCTTACCTCACACTGAATCATCAATGCCGGGTCCATAAAGGATAGACTTGATGGCATCCAAAACATCCTCGGGAAGAGCACTGTACGTGTGAACGAATCCAATGCATTAGGGTCGGGTAGGTATAAAAAATTGACAGGTATAAAAATACTCATAACTTCGTCAAGTTTGTTCCAATTGACTTGCAATTTTGACACAATATTCTTGAGATGTTATGCATTCAGATAAAAAAATAAAAAAAATGCAAAAAAAATAAAAAATAATACCTTACCCCCACTTAATACGTCTGTTTCCTTTTTCTTTATGTATGTAAACTTATGTTACTTTGTTACTTGTTAGCAGTAAAAACTTAATGCCGGGCGTTTTTTTTTTGTAAAAGTTTTTTTGACGTAAATGATCAACTATTCAAATTTTTAAAAAATCGTACAGGCCAGGGGCGGACGATTTTTATCGGAGTCGCCCGACCGCGCTGCGGCCCTGCGCCGCGCCAGGGCCGCCCAGGCCGGGCCCGGAGCGGCCGGGCGGAGGAGCGATCGGATTCCGATGCGCAGTTCGACCGAAACGGTTTTGAACTTTGCGATTTATTTCCACCCCGCCCGGGTATGCGGTGGCTCCCGTTCGGGCACTAACAATGTCGTCTAGTAAGTGCTGGCCGCTTAGACGAGTTTTTTTTCTTTTCATTTTTCCCACCGGGCTAAAATCAAAGTGACTAAGATTTTCGCTAATCGATCTCTCGGCCGCGTCCATGTCTTTGTAAATTAAATCACTGCTCTACGGTTGTTTGCTTGAGCTTGCATGAAAAGATGTATGAATGTAGCCGAAGCGAAAGTGGTGTGCCAAGATAGAAGAATGCTGAACACCTACACCTCTGACCAGATTGTACAGGTCACTTTTAATTAGTTAATAATAAATTGTTATTTTAATATACAATACGTATATGGGTGTGTATATATGTATGTATATGTATATGTGTATGTATGTATATATATGTGTATAAATTCATAATATGTATGCATTAAACATAAAGTTTGTAATGTACATATTATGTAATAAATAAAAATTGAAAAATTGAAATTGAAGAATATGGCGTTCTATCCTCTCTGCCTACCCCTTCTGGGAAACGGCGTGATGGTTAGTTGGTTAGTTAAAACACTGCTCAGTTATTGGACGGCAAAATATTTATTTATTTATTAATCAACGCTATAGTGGGCTTTTACACTGCAAGAAAATTAAAATGATTTTTATATACCTAGCGTAAAACGCGTTTTACAGTCAATAATTTAAAAATAATAATATAAATAAAACAACAGCAATATATAATATATAAACGTGATTAGTAAATAGCAGTAGAAGAGATAAGTTGCTTACTCCCCTATTTTCAGAACTCGTACGAAATACATGGTACATGTATTTCGTACGAGTTCTGAATTTTCGTGTAAGCTAGTGATGGTCAAACCGTTATTTTAACCGGTTATTGATGATTCGATGATTGACAACTGCGATATAACTATTGTCTAGTACATATTACGATTAGTACGAATTGCGAAAAATCAGTTACCAATCATCGATACAATCAGATACAAATCTCAAATAACGGTTATTGTGGACCCGGTTAAAATACCATCATTATGTCAAGACATCTGCCAAATGTCAACATGTCTATCATTATAGATGAAAAATAAGCTTAATTTAATAATGTTTCAAAATTTTCATTATTAACTTTGTGGAAGTAATAATATTTTTTAAATTTTTGTTTTATTTTATTTAATATTCTAACATCTTATCAATAAAAATAAATATAAAATATATGATAAATAAAAATATTAAGCTAATTAAAAGAATTCTCTGGATGAATCTAGAATACATTGTACATAACAGAAAAGGAAAACATATGTAGCAGATGTAATGAAAAGATTTATTGAAGGAAGAGTTTGAAAAAAAAATATAGGAGTACATAATTTATTTATATAAGGGAAGTACGATAATTTATTTCCAGGGGGAAAGGAATGAAGGCGGAAATGGGTTTCCAGGGTGACAGAGTGGCGGAGTAAAGGAAAAATGGGATAAGGAATAAGATATGTGTGATAAAAATTAATGAAGTTTAAAGGAAGGCCATACGCAATGTGTTAAATGTGTGTTTTGATCTAAGGGCCTGTTGTTTGATCAGAAGTAAGAGTAATAGTTAAGAAAAAAGCATAGATTTCTGCATTCTCCACCAATCAAAACACCGGTTTTCGTAAAAATCTATGCTTTTTGCTTAACTCTTACTCTAACTTCTGATCCAACACAGGCCCTTAGTAGTTGTGTTGAAAATGTCGAGTTCACTGAAAAATGTATTAAAGTACGATAAGGCTCTGTGGAAGAATGAATTCTGTTTAGAGTTTGTGTGGCAGTGTGGGAGATTGAATGTGATTTATTTTTATTTTTATTGAATGTGACGTCAGTTCTGGTAGGTCTTGATGGCAATCGAATGGGTAGTCGACTAAGTAGGTCAGGGCAGTCTACTTTCCTAAATCCAGGCCGTCGAGATGAGTTCTCTAAGGGGGGATAGCGGGAGTCACACTGATGGACAGAGTGAGAAGTGGTGACACAAGGCACACACTCGGCATGGAGCCGCTACTCCTACACATAGAAAAATCACAAATGAGGCGGCTTGGACATGTGCTAAGAACGCTAGAGGAACGAACATCAAGAAGAATCCTCTCGGCAATCCCGGAAGGAAGACGGCCGATGGGTCGCCCCAGATTAAGCTGGAAGAAGCAACAAAAAATGTATGTGAAAACATAATGGGTCTGGAGACTTGTTGACTCATGCAGAAGCAGCGCAAGATAGGGGAATATAGAAACATCTTGTCGAGTCTTTGGGCCCCCGACCCTACTAGGACAAGGGGATGAAGATAATGATTATGATGATAAATACGTTAACTGCATTATAAATATGTCGCATAAAGAAAGGGTTTAGTTCATATCTGTACAATTTTATACTCTTCTTAATAGACTTTTTTCAACTTTATTCCAAACCTAGTCTCTTAGATAAAAACGTATTTTTTTATTACGTACCTATTGGCGCCATACGTGTTGCCAAATTGTGAACGAGGAATTTAGGTTAGTCCATGTTTGTTTATTTCGTGGTCTGTGTGTTTACCTTATTTTCCAATCAACGAATCTCCCACTGTCGAGTTGTGGATTCGGAAGATATATTATTTTTCCCTTTTTCCAGCCTGCCTCCAGTCGGCGGGGCGCAGCCGCGGGCGCTCCGGGGGCCGCGGGGGCTCGGGCTCGGACAGCGAGGACTCCATCCCGGCCCCCACCCACAGGACCACGCAAAGAAAAGAGGTGAGCGAATGGCTGATACGAGATGTAACGCGTCAAGAGAAGTAGCTTGGTAGTCTTGTGGTTAGGACTCGCGCTTCGTGATCCAAAGATTGCGAACAGTGAATGGTACCCACCACTTACCCAGGACCGTTTCATGAGCAAAAGCTCCCATATCGGCCCTTCTCATTCGTCTCCAGGTTCACATATTTTTTTTAGCTGCAAACCAAGACCGTGCTGCCCCGAATCGGTCGTATAAACCGGTGCGAGGCGGCACGGCCACGAAAACAAAACTGTTTATATCTTCTCAATATTTTTTGATTATTTAAAAATTTTATTATATATTTTGTAATCAAAAATTCGTTGTAATGTACCTATACTAAATTATACTTTTATATTCTTTTTACTTTATAAATAGTTGACTGCCTGTAAACAGGTAATCCCTAGTTAGGCATCGGTGCCTCCATTCTACAAAATACTTTTTATTTTCATATGTATAGATCTAAACTTTAAATTTTGCTTCAAAAACAGCAAAATAATTTTGCAATGACATTATTAATATAATTAATAAAATAGACTTAGTTTTCACCACTTTTCTATTGAAAATATCGACATCTTTCAGAGCCTACGGCCCCTTCGTCAGGATACAGTTGTATATTAACAATAATAATAATTTTGTTAGTATACAATTGTATCCTGACGAAGGGGCCATAGGCCCTGAAACATGTTGATGTTTTCAATACAAAAGTGGTGAAAACTAAGTTTAATTTATTAATTATATTTAAATTTTGCGATTGCCTTATTGGCATCGTTATCTTCGTACCCTGACCCTAACGGGGTCGGGGTTCATAACTAGGGAATGCAATCCCAATCCCGCGAGATCTCGAGGCATTTTACGAGATCTATCCCGAACCGAAAAATCGGACGAGATTGTCGAGATTATCGGGATTGATCAGCATTTTTTATGTTTTGTATGTTTAATTGTATATGTCTATAGAGCTTTTAGTAAGTACTTAAAACTTATGTTCATGCCACATTTAAATAATGAAAATAGCTTTGAATAATATTTTTGCTGTATTTACTCCCTTTATATTAACTCGTGGCGTCTGCTTGCTTACCGTCCACAAAAAATTTGGATCGATTTTTGACCCTTTTCCCGTGATCCAATCGAGCTGAAACTTGGCAAGTAGACTCGTGGCGACGATCAAGAAGATCTATCAAATTTTCGTTAAAAAAATTAATAATTATAGAATGATTTCGGATTTTTAAAGTTTTTATTGGTTTTTTCAAATTGGAATCATTAGAAAAGTTTGATTAGCAACGGCGGCCCGATAACGTCGCGGAATATTTTCTAAATTTGAATTACTCCGTCGGTATACATAATAGGTGCTTCAGTATGAATGCCGAAAATCTAAATTGATTGATAAATGTTTTTAGAATTTAATCTTCAAAGCATGAAGTGTCTTATCAAAGCTCAAAACATCTGACATTTTAGAAATATATTAAATTACTGTAAGTTTAGTGTTATGTTATATGTTTTAATTCG
>JADDOH010008210.1:0-70683 GCA_016648135.1 Agrypnia vestita
GCATCGACGATTATGTGTAAGTATAAAATAAGTGTTGAGTTTTATTTTGAATTTTACAGTGTGCAAAACTTTAAAGCGTTTTCCCCACATCTCACGTTTTCAAAGTCGGTGTCCATCATAACTTTAAAACTACTGCACTGCCTGGGAAAACCTATTATCTAATAAATGAACTTTGATTTTTTGATTTCTGATGATCTAGTACCAACTTATGATGGACACCGCAATTCTACTTTTTTCCGAGACACGTCCGAATAATTGCTGCCATTACCGTATTTTTTAATATTTCTTCTTGAAAATTTTACACAATATTTCTCAAATGTCATACTTTAATGTATCATTAGTTTTAATAAAGAGATTTCAACTGTGTCGTCACAAAAAATTCACAAAAATATGCCTTTTTTTGTACGAATTAACCTTACCCCCCATCTTTTATTTAAAAAAAAATAAAGAGGTGTCATTACTAGTTACGAAAGCTGTGTATACCAAATTGTTAATGAAAAAAAATCAAAAGAAGTCTCTAGAAAATACCATAGTAATAAATGAAAGGTTCTTGATTCGAACATATATATTATATAGAATTTTTAAAATTGACGTTCTTGCGATGGAATTGGTTGACGTGTAGAGTGATCTTTTAAGCAAGCTTATATAGGTTGTAAGCTCTGAGCTATATAAAATACTTCTATTCACTTTTCTCAGATATAATTTAGCTTCGTCTCTGTGAGACTTCTGTAATTTATCATTAATTAAATAAAAACTTATTCATTAGGAACCGCCATGTAAAAGTACCGCCATTTTTGACGGGTTACAGCTAGTATTGAAATAAAAATGCAATCTTTGATGCCGCTTATCTCGATAATTATATTAGGACATAGAAGTGAACACATTTTCGACTCATAATTTAGTCAGAAATCTACCTGTATTATGGACTAGCTCTGTTACATCGTGTATATGCAGTATACGAATCCTTCTGCTTATTAAGCGACTCGGCCGCACGAGAAATTGTCGACCCCTGATTGCCACCCCGCGACAGCCCGTTACCTGCACCCTGCAACCCTCCACCCTGACTCTAGATGAGAGGGAGGAAACGGACATTAGAAATTTGATTGGAAAACGCTCTACGTAACGTCGTTTTTACGTTATGACTTAAGTGAGAAATTATCGTAAAATCTATTAACCACTTTAAACAGGACTTGAGCACTTTTGCACCAAACTGGGATGATATGAATGATTTCATCTCAAAAGCGCGTTTACGAACGGATGTGATTTTTTGAAATGGTACGTTTTCAGTATTTTTACACACTTTTATTTGTTTTAACTTGTCTTTTGAATGCGTAATAATTTTGCATAGATGTATTCCGGATGGCAATACCATAAACGTAAATTATTTTTACAAAATCAGTTTAAATATTAAATATAATTATTTAAATTGCTGTCGCATTACTTTATCGGATATGTATTTGTTGGCTTGTATTGTTTTAAATGTGACATTTGAGATTAGCATTGATTGCAACATTATATGTGGCGTATAGATGCGAAACCGCCACTATCCATATGGAGCCCATATGGATAGTGGCGGTTTTGCATCCATACGCCACATATGTGAGAAAACTAGGGCCCGATTGTATCAAGTTGGATTAAAAAAGTAAAAGTTCATTTGATGTATAGATGAAGTATAGATCAAACAACCCGTTTCCGTAAAAATCTATGCTTCAAACGAACTTTTACTTTAATCCAACTTGATACAAGCGGGCCTTAGAAGTAGAAATTTTTTAAACACAAAACTACACGATAAATCTGTCTGAAATTTCAGAAAAATTAATCGTGTTGTTTTGTTTTGATAGCTGTTGAAAAGTGGCAAGTTTGGGTTTGTTTGTCAATATCGGTCAGCGATTCGATTTCTTTTATAAATGGCAAGACGTGCGAGTAAATCAAAGTTAAGCTGCTTGCATGGGACGATGACTTCCATCAGACTATGGTTGAATGAATTCAAGCTAATTTTATGAACATCTTTAGATTTTAATATTTTTTATTTGTGTTCATATAAGTTGAGTGCTTTTTTCCAAATTTCAATGATTTATTCTCCTTCATTACTCACAACATCTTGTCAGCGTTCGATGCTCTGCGATAAAAAGCATCCGATCTTGACTTAAGTAATTCGCCATTCTATTCAGAGGTGTCGAAAGTGCTCACTTTTGTCTACCCGGCATTCCATTTCGAGGGCTTGTATAATTAAATAAAATAGTAAATGTAACGTAAAAGCAAACGCAATAGAGCAGAAAATTTCCTTTCGAACGATGTATGTATTACATTTACATTAATTAATTGCCGATTTGTTTAACTTTTCTAATTTTTAAAATTTGAAAAAAAAATGGACACACTCATGTTAACCCCTGATACGTATCCGTCTGCTGCAATTCCACCCCTGGGAGGGGGCCCCACCGCCCCGGCAGGCTGCGCTCCCGGAGGAAATGACACCCTCAACAGCAATTAAGTGACATTTCCTCCTGTTAACTAAACTTCTCTCAGTGTTTTCCACCCCGCTGTATTGTTTGACTTTCTGGTGGGAGTTTTATCGGTGACACGGACACTGTTTCGTATCTTACTCTCTCTTCGTTTGTCTCTTTCCTTCTTGTATTTAAGGGATAACAAGGCCTCACTTTGAGGCAAGAAAAAAATACATTTTCACATTGCTTTTAAGAATCATTTTAAATTTTTGGTTGGAATTGCTATTCAACTGGTACTAGGGCACGTTAATGAGGGTCAGTGTAATTTTTTAGTGGTGTAACAATTGTTGCTTATTGTATGGACCGATATGAAAATAAATAAATGCATTCGTACGTGTGAGTGCACATACATGAACATGCACGAACACATATAATTTCACATTCGTATACCCATATTTACATACATACAGATAACATCTTTTATATTGCAATTGTTGTTAATTTGTAATATGCATTCAGAATAATTTGAGGATGTTCAAATTTTTCTAGAAATATTCTGTATATATAAAAACTGATCTAAAAAGGAATTAATATTTTAGTGTACACGTCACGTATTTTAATGTACCTAAATGTTAATAATTCGTATGATTGTCATATACATTTAAAAATAATATTGCTTCAAAATTCTAGTCAAAAAATAGATGTCTCATTACCGACGGCGACATCTATACAGGTTCATAGCATGTATGTTCATAGATGATACATTTCAACCACAGATGACGGTAGTAAATACAAGTCACATGTGAAACGGTTTGTACAAAGTTAACATATATACAATTTCAAAAAAAAAAAATTGTTATGGTAGTCACTACATACATTGTGTAAAGTGGTCACTTAAGCTAGCCGTACGTTAAGCCCTTTAAACACCCAATAGACTTCCATACCTACTTTCCCTTATAAATAGTTTCGTCTCTATGAGACAACTATAATATGTATAATAATTATGTATCTTAATACGAGATTAATATAATCTAGTACATTTGTAATATAAAAAATAAAATGAAAATGGACTTGTTATATAACATAACATACACTATGATTTATCTCATCTGTATATATTTTTAACGGGGAAATAAATTGTAATAAAAGTAGATTTGCAGATCTCTTGAATGCTTTTATTGTCATTATTTACTGTGAAAATTGGTTAATATTTTTCAACAACAAATTATTTTTAAAATTTCAAAATGGCGGAGTTACGTGCTGTCCCGCAGAGGTCTTACTTCGCGAAGCGCGCAGCTGGTGGCTATACGAGTCGTATAATCATGTCGCCAAGGTTTGACTGAAATACAAAAAAAAAAGTTTTCTTGTCAAAAAATTGTTTAATGTCTATAATATAGCATATAATATACTTTTTTTTGAATGCTTTATTACAAAGCGAATGGGTTTTTAATATTCTATATAAGTTACCTTCAATCCTACGTTTTACAAAGGATGATTCAGAAGTATTGAAAACAAAAAGTGCAATCTTTGAAGTCGCTTTTATCCATAATGTATGATATTTATTTTTTTAATTAATAGTAAATTGAACGTTGTAATGCACACACGTTAAGTTCAATTTATCACTATTATAGTTTGGAGAGGAGCAGTCTCTCTCATCATCAGGTGTAATTTATAAATTTAAATTGAAGTATTTGTGCAATCTAGTTATCTATCAATCTGTTTAGCTGCTCATCTCGGCACAGGTTCTTCCTAGTGAGATGGGCGGCTCCATTTCCTATGTCATGTATCAAGATGAAGATAAATAAATATAAAAATAAAAAAAATAGTGTAAATTAAAATAATCATGTTGCACCACAAAGTATCTGCCATATCAACGAATGATATGCGGACATTGTTGCTTGGACATTTTAATCTTATAATTTAAGCAGAAACCTACCTGAAAAGTGCTGTGCACCAGCCCTGTTGCACGCTGTATAAATACTTTTGCGCTTTCCATGACGGAAATTATGTTCACGAAGCTGTGACGATCGATACAGTAGCTGGTTCAATCTTCTCCCCACACAGACTGCATATGTGTAACATCGTTCAAATTAACTCTTGACCCAGATTATGAGGTAACTTGAGGAGATTTTTCAATCAGCGTTTAAGATCTCTGTGGTTCTTGAAACCACAAATACCTTAAACGACAACAGACAACAACAGAATAACAAACTTTGTTTAAACTAGACTGATTGTTTTCAAATGTCTACCGGTTTCGACACCGAACTGTATCTTCGTCAGGACGGACGCGCAATAACTTCCATAGATTAAATCTGTAAGAGTCAAGTTAGGTGGGGGTGTGACCTTATTAGTACCTAGTAGTGGAGATGAATGGAGTTTGACAGTGAGACATTGAAACGGGGAATATATTAAATAATGGATTATTCGTTAAATTGATTTGTTAATTTTGGTATTGAGAGACTTTTTCAATTTCTAAAATTAAATTAATTTTCTAAAGTTATCTAGCCTAAGGCCTCTATAATTTGTTCGTAAAATTTTGATGCCGTTTTCTTTTTTAAAAGTATGGCCTGTCTCTAATATTTCGTTTGAGAATTCTGAGAAATTATAAATATTAAGACATCTTAGGTGTTCCTTTCTTCTACAATTAAAACAACGTTCCGTTTTACCTATATAAAATGCTGAGGAGTCATTATAATTAAGTTTATATATATATCTTCGAATGATTTAATTGTCAAATTTACAAACTTTATTAGATTTCTCAAATTATTAGTTATGTTCAACCACGAAGTTGACGCTGTAAACATTACAAAAACAAGTTATTTCAATTGTTTATCGAAGAATCTTACATTATTTATTTTCATTATAGAATTCAACAGTCGTATATAGGAATACTTCCCAAATTCACTAACTTGTTCAATTGTTCGGAGGATACATTGCTTACCATTACATCACACATCTTCATAATAATTGCCGTTTGCATTAAGGTACTGATACACATGCTCATTAGTAACACGTGAGCATGCGCAGTATTGAGCTTCTTGAGCCATTGCTATTTAGTAGCATATGTGTACGCACATTGTTAGTAATGAGCATTCTAACGTCATTCATTCACCACGAAAATGGGTATCTTTTGAGCATGTGTGAACAGGCTTGCTTATGAGCATGCTAATGTCATTCGCGGCTAGTACCGATTATAAATGCGATCTTCTCAGTCCGCGACAGATGAAACAAATATGGCGCGTTGGGGAGATGATTTAAAATTACTTTTCGTGACTTATTATAGAAATAACGAATGTCTGTGGAATACTCGGTCACCGCTGTGTATAAATAATATAGCAAGAAATAATGTTGATGTTGAAATAATGAATGATTCAAATCTTACAATAAAAATTATTAAAACTAAAATCAAAAATGTGCGTATGGAAACTCTGGAAATGTTTTAATTTATTGGTTCACTTGAATTTCCTGTTTCAGTTTGCAAAGTTTCTATTTTGAACAAGAGCGTCTCTATTCTATGCCAGGTATATGCCAGTATGCCAGTAATAAGCATGTGTGTTTGTTAGCTTTGAGCATGCTCATTCATGAGCATGCTTAAAATAAGCATACCAATAACGAGCGAGCGTGTACAGTTGTTAGAGCACGCTAATGAGCATGCTCAAAAATAGGCATGTGTATCGGTACCTTTACGCGTCGTTAGGGAAACGCAGGCTTCCGCGCGGCGTTCGACCTTTGATATACTGCCTGAATTTCCCGGACCGTTCGATGCAACGGACGCGACGACCCCCCCTCCAGCGCCGGATATCCGGGACCCTGCGCCGCGAGGGGCGGCGGTGCACGCGCCGGATGCGGGGCGCCCGCACCGGAAGTGCATCTCGGCCGAGGAATTATGATCGCGGTTCGGAAACAGATTCCAGTCGTCGGCGGCCTCGCCTCGCGATGGTCGCGCGCCATCTCTGATGGATTTAGTAAACTGCGCCGCGGTAGGTACAATGACAGAATCGATATTTCTTTAATGAGCCTTGCTAAAAATATGTACACCCACAAGCTTTCGATGTAAATCTGTTGTGACAAATGCGCATGACTGCTTTTATTGTTACATGTATGTTGTTTCGTAAGAAATAAATTGTTTAAATCATATGCACTTTGACAATTTGTACAGATGTATACAAAACTAACGGTGCATTTAAATGGGCAGATAACGACACACAGGACTACTGCGCAAACGGCAACTCTTTTAAATATTTAAAAATTTGGTTGATGGTTGCTACGCGCTCATTATAAACAAAACTATATCTCGTCGAGAACCACTACTTGTAGATACACGCCGTTGGCCTTGGAACCCACGCACTCGTATAACTTGTTATCTAAAACACATTTATAAATTGTATTTGTTGATTTTATTATAAAGACATTATTTATTATTTCATAAATCATTCTTAAACATGTAGTGTGTCAAACGGCGTAGTGTGGTAGACAGAATAAAAAAAGAGGTCCTGACATGGTTTGGTCACGTAGAACGTATGAGCGAGGAATGGATGGTTAAGAAAATATACGGGGCGAGTGCTGAAGGCAACAGGAATAAAGGGCGTCCGCGAAAGACCTGGCATGATCAAATGCTACAAATATTGTAGGATGGCTCTGTTAACAGCCGAATAGCTTCCACGAGAAGATGTATGAATGCAGGCGAAGCAAAAGTGGTGTGCCAATTAGAAGAATATGGCGTTCTATCCTACCCCTGCATGTTAGTTAGTTGGTTTCTAAAACATTTTAACATTTCGGTTATCCTCGATCATGTGCAGTTCTTATCATTTGAAAATCTCCTGACAGTATTAATTATCATTTTAATTAGACAATAAATTGCAATACTGTCCCCCCACTCTCTGGATAACAACATCGATTTAATGTCCTTAGATAAAATATACGAGACATAAAGTCAAGACGTCTGTCAAATGCCAATATTTCTATCATCGTATCATATATTTAGACACTTCGTATGAAGAAATTAGTGTTTCTTTCATTACTCATTCTTCCGAATTATTATTAATGTCATACGTCGATCGTCTAGTTCATTAGTCAGACATCTCCAAAAATCTAAATTTGAGTTGAATATGCAGTTTTATGCTAAAGTGTGCCCTCTATCTGATTCAATATCTACTCAGATAATTCATAACTGCTACCAAACTAATAACAATTAAGATAAACTTGTAAAGAATCAAACAAAATCCTGATATTTTTTGGGTCTCTAGTAAGATATTATACCGTTATGCCTTCTGATCGCACTAAATCAAAGATGTCAGTTGTCAACCTAAATATCTTTAACATAAAACTTTTAACAGCTTATTGGGAAAAAATACTCAGATAAGTCATAACTGCAACCAAGCTAATTATAATTAAGATAAACTTGTAAATAATCAAACAAAATCCTGATATTTTTTGGGTCTCTAGTAAGATATTAAACCGTTATGCCTTCTGATCGCACTAAATCAAATATGTCAGTTGTCAACCTAAATATCTTTAACATAAAACTTTTAACAGCTCATTGGGAAAAAATACTCATAACTCATAACTGCAACCAAACTAATTATACTTAAGATAAACTTGTAAAGAATCAAACAAAATCCTGATATTTTTTGGGTCTCTAGTAAGATATGCGTTTATGCCTTCTGATCGTACTAAATCAAAGATGTCAGTTGTCAACCTAAATATCTTTAACATAAAACTTTTAACAGCTCATTGGGAAAAAATACTCATAACTCATAACTGCAACCAAACTAATTATACTTAAGATATACTTGTAAAGAATCAAACAAAATCCTGATATTTTTTGGGTCTCTAGTAAGATATGCGTTTATGCCTTCTGATCGTACTAAATCAAAGATGTCAGTTGTCAACCTAAATATCTTTAACATAAAACTTTTAACAGCTCATTGGGAAAAAATACTCATAACTCATAACTGCAACCAAACTAATTATACTTAAGATAAACTTGTAAAGAATCAAACAAAATCCTGATATTTTTTGGGTCTCTAGTAAGATATGCGTTTATGCCTTCTGATCGTACTAAATCAAAGATGTCAGTTGTCAACCTAAATATCTTTAACATAAAACTTTTAACAGCTCATTGGGAAAAAATACTCATAACTCATAACTGCAACCAAACTAATTATACTTAAGATATACTTGTAAAGAATCAAACAAAATCCTGATATTTTTTGGGTCTCTAGTAAGATATGCGTTTATGCCTTCTGATCGCACTAAATCAAAGATGTCAGTTGTCAACCTAAATATCTTTAATTGCAAACTCAAACAGCTCATGTGGGAAAAAATTTCAAGACACATACATGGATATCGAGTAGGTAGTATGAAGTAATATTTAAAAAATATTTATTACACACAATAATACCTATATTATAGAATTTTGTACATTCGTAAAAAAAATGCGAAGAAAGGCAGGCAGATTAAATTGCCTATGTAAAAAAAATGCTGCATGCTGATCTTCTATGCCTCTGGTAAATTTGATTCCTAGGCCCGAATACAGAGACAATACTTAGTGATTTAATGGTTAAGCTATGCTTTAAAAGCATAATTTGCAGTAAAAAAATAACACTTTTAAAGCGTACCTTAACCTTTAAATCATTTAAGTATTGTCTCTGAATTCGAACCCTAGTGTTATTAACTAACACATTAGAGTTATTATGAAATTTTGTCAACGATGATATTTTTGATTTTGTTAATGTCTATACATCGATTTTTAATTCTTAATTTGTTGTATCCTGTTGATAATACATCAAATTAGTGGTTAGTATAAAGTGTATTCTTGTAAATTTTAAAAATATATTCGTTAAATCATACATCCGGTCCATTGGTATCCTCTCCGATATCTAGAAAATACGTCTCTGACATACCTGCAAGCCACATTTTATAAATTATATTTTTTTCTTATACTCTAGATTGAATCGCTCGAATTTATCGATAAATAATATTATGTTTAGGCGTATCGTTTTAATCAAATGTATAATGAACCATGTTTGTATAACCACTCGAGTTAATATCAATATTTAACCAATCATTTTCAGAAATATTAATTTCCTTCATAATGTTGAAATTTTCTTGCCTTCCATTATAAATTTAATTAAAACGTGTAGGTAACTGAAATAAATATTAAAAATTCATTTAATTTAATCCATTTGTTACAGACAAAGTGTTAAATTTCGATAATGTGTACTTTAACTTATATATTTATGCACTAACTATGAGTTAAGGCATACCCTAAACTAGTTAATGTTTACATCATCAAAATTTACGCTTTGTAACATATGCACCCAGTTTAGGTAAATATATTGTAGTGGTTTTAAAGTTTTACTAATTTAGGCGGCCCTCGTAGCCAAGTGGGCATGTCACTCGCTTCTTGCATCGAGGATTCCGGGTTCGAATCCCGGAAGGTCACAATAAATATATTTGATTTACTCAAGCCTAGGTGTTCTGTAATGTCTTTGGCTTCTGTAATTGGGTCTCTTGGTCTGTTGAAGCGTAAAAAATGTTGTTCGATGTTCAAATAAAGTAATATTTTTTCTACTTTTACATTACATTTTTCATTAAATCCAAATTGGTGAAAGTTTAACAATACTATGGTCGTGGGGTATAGTGTTGTGAGCGTAGTAGTGTAGTGTTGGTCCTGATGAAGAGACGGGTCGGTGAACGTAATAGTGTAGTGTTGGTCCTGATGAAGAACGGACGGGAAGAAACCGGTAGACATAAATCCGGCAGTGGTTTACACTAATTTAACTGACACTCTGTTATAATGTCTAACTACAAAGTTAATGCTTTAAATATTGAAATATTAATAATATACATAATAATAATTAAATAGGACCGATATTTTATTTTTTGTACGACACATTCCGGACATTTGTATTCTGCTTATCTGTTCTTTGTTATCATTTCATCAAAAAATCGATAGCATCGTCAAGTGGCACGTAGCAAGTAGCAGGAGCTGAATCATCACTTACCAGAAGGGGCCACTTGTTTATCTTGATTACGTATTTTTTACATCGTGCAAAACGTTTTATCTGATTAAATGCAAATGAATGAATTCTGATGGTGAAAACACTTCAACATATTTATTTACACCTTGTGTTTGATTTCATTCGTCATTCATAATGAACGACAAGAAACGTAGAAAAAATTCGGAGAAAACATTTATGAATACATAAAGTTCCATAGGCACCACTTCACCTTTACTGTCCATATTCCCGTCGACCGAAAAACTCCTCCCTCATACGCCCAAATAGTTAAAACACACAGTATTTAGATTATTTATTAATGCCCCCTAAAGCCGAGACAGACCGCTCCTCTCTATAAACTACACTATTATAAACTATAGTAGTGACAAAATAACACAACGTGTGCACAGTGCATAGTTCAGTTTAGTAACCATTAGAATAATTTAATCTATATTATGCCGGTTTAAAAAATGACGAAATCGTATGAAAAATATATGCAATATATTATATAAAATTCAGAATATTTTGAGTTTGTTCAAATCTTTCAGAACAGTGCTGGATTTTTGTCACAGAGACATTATTAATCAATTAATGTATATTATAGATATCTCACAGAGACGAAACTGTATTTCTTATGGGAAAGTAGGTATAGAAGTCACTTTTTAAGTGATCACTTAAGCCAACCATAAGTTAGGTCATAAGTCCTACGTACACCCAAATGACTTCTATACCTACTTTCCCATAAGAAATACAGTTTCGTCTCTGTGAGATATCTATAATATACATTAATTGATATTATATAAAAATGTATATATTATAATTGCCCCAAAAAGATGCATGCAGTGCGAAATATTTGAATTGTCATTTTTAAAAAATAACGAAATGGTGTGAAAAGCAGCAAACAATCGGCGATAGCCAATCGCAAACAATGATGGCCACCCAGCGGCCACTATCGACTATAGCCGATTGCTTAACTGCTAGTTTATCTTATTGATGTCAATTTAGTATTTATTATAAAGCGCAGTTGGCATGTTTGGTTTATTAAATTGAAGTCTTATTAGAACTCTTAATTAAATATCAAATATACTTTGACCTATTTTCGTTTCACTTGTGCGATAAATAATTAAAAGATTTAAAAAAATATTGAATCGTTTACTTCTTGGCAAAGTTACACAATTGCAATTCTTAATTAAAAGTAATAATATTATCTCAGGCATTATTATTTACATTACGTAGGTACCTGCCTACTTCATTGTGTTCGACTAAAACAAAATATTAAAATAACAACAGTTCCAATGAATTCTTTGTGTAAATGTTGTTTTTTGACGAACACATGTATCTCGTACTTGAAGATTGCGTTTTTTATATTTCAGTCATAAATTTTGCAAGCAATTCAATGTTATTTTTTTTTCATATTTCAAAGTAATCATTTTTCTGTATTTTGTGAAGTAATTATAGTAGACCCCTCTCGAACACATTGAATATTAAAGCATTTACCTGCATCACGTTCCATAATTTTTCTTTTGACAATTATTAACCCTCCCGTTCCAGAACGGGGTTACAACTTAACCCCAAAAATCTTATTTTTAAAATTATTTAATAATTAAATTTTACATAAAATTAAATACTTAGCTTTAAAGCATTTTTTACTATACTATCGTCAACTAGTTTTGGTAGGTCACAACCTCCACCTTCTTCTTCTTCTTCTTTCTTAGCCTGTTTCTCTCCACTACTTACTTTCTTAGCCTCTTCCATTTTCTTCCACTCATCTCTGTTTCTTCCCCTTCGCATCCAGGTTCTTCTTGCTTGCTGGACATAGTCCATCAGACCACCTTTTGGGAGGTCTTCCGACGCTTCTATTTTTTGTCCAAGGCCTCCACTGTAGGATTCTGGGTACCCATCTAGTATCCTCCTGTCGAGCCATATGTCCAGCCTACTGCCATTTTAGTTTTGCAATACGGTCCATAATATCGGCAACTTTTGTTCGGCGTCTTATTTCTTTTCTGATTTTATCTCTAAGGCTTACGCAGAGCATCTGCCTTTCCATGGCCCGCTGTGTACATTTTAATTTTTGTATGCTTTTTTCTGTTAGTTTTGCTGTTTCTAGTCCATATGTCAACATCGGTAGGATACAACCTCCACCAGTACGAATATAATATAGACAGTCTATATTTTAGTTGTGACCAACCGAAACTAGTCGACGAATGTATAGTAATAAGTACATACATCTTCTCATGCGGTTGTCGAAGCATTAAACAGGGTCATCCACCAATATTTTGTTTATCTAGTCACACCAGGTCTCTCTCGGGCACCCTCTGCTTCTGCTGCCTTGAACATTCTCTTATCACACAAATGGAAATAAAAACACTTGTTTTTTAAGATTTACATTTTAATTTTCTGAGACGCGTCTCATTACCGCGATGTATTTATTACCATTCATTAGTGTTTGAAACAGAATCGTTTCTTAGAATCATGCAGAAGTACAATAAATCTTCGTTAGTTCTTAAAATTATATAGCATCTCTTTTCAATACTTTTCATATAAATACAAGCTATATATTTAGATTGATAATGTCCTCAAGGCGAAACGCGTCTCAGAAAATTAAAAAAAAACTTTAAAAACAAGTACTTTAGTTCTATAAACTTACATCTGAAACAATAAATTATCTTATAATTTATTTTAAGGAATACCAATAAGTTGAAATTAAGTTACTTGATGTTTATGTAGGTTCTATGTGATTAGTCAACACATCTTTTTGATTGTTCGAAGAATATTTTTTCTTCTGAAAGGAGGTTCGAACGGTGACATTATTATTAAAATATAACACAAATCACTTTGTTTTCACCACTTTATTAGATTATACAATCTACGTGTTTCGAGAACAATGTTCTCTTCATCAGGATTGTTGAAAGGCTATATTGACACGATAGTCTTAATGAAAAAACTTGTATTAATTAGTGTTTTTATTTTTCAGGACACCAGGACCCACGTGGTCGTGGAGCTGTACGACACCGAGCGGTCGTATGTGGAAGCTCTACAAATCTTGGTCGTGGTGAGTATCTTTTAATTTCATTTTTAAACATGTTTATTAAACAGTTCCCACTGACAAGAATATACAGGGTGTCTCGTAGCTAGTAGCAAAAACTTCAACGGAGACTTCATCATTCAATTTTGAATAAAAAAATGTTTACATTTATTGAGATAAGCGACATCAAAGTTTGCATTTTTTTCTCAATTTTTCTGACTTATTTTCTGTAAAATGTTGGAGTTTCACTACAGTAGCTAATATGGAATATTAAAATTTCATTCGTTTTAGTACAAGTCAAATAAAATCACAAAAATCTCATAAAAAATATTTTTAAATTTTCTGCAGGTTTTAATAATTTTATTTGACTTGTATCAAAGCGAAAGCGAATAGATTTTTAATATTCCATAATATGTCAGAATTATTGAAAAAAATGCAAACATTGATGTCGCTTACCTCCGTAACTGTTGACCTTTATATTGGAAATTGCATGAAGAAGATTCCCCCTAAGTTTTTTTTAATTGCTAAGAAACATCCTGTATGTATATATATATATATATATATATATATATTGTACCTAGTTTAACTGTCTTTACGGTATTTCCTCTCATATATGTAAATCATTATGTCATACCTCATTCTATCGTTTTGTTTGTATGGTTTGCTTTTGATGACAATAAAGCGGTTTTGTATGGACGCATCCCCGCGCCGCTTGCAATCCTGTGAGTTTGAGTAGCGTGGGGAGGATGACCACTTTAGCATAAAAAAATGCCAAATCGGGTGGCGAAAGCGTAGGGCCGAAGTCAATCCTGTAAAGGATTATGATAGATACCCCCTTTAATTATTTTATTTTCAATGCACCCCTTCTAATTTATTTCCTCTTCATTATTATTAATAATAAGTACGGATATACAAGACATGTGTCAGGCCAATGTGTCTTTGGCGTAGAAGAGAAAGGATCTGAAATGAAAACATTAGGGCAATCACAGGCAAACAATCGTCATCCTGGAAGACCGCCTAAAAGACGGAGGGCAGTTGGATATCGGCCTCCCAAGAACAGCTTTCTGCCAGAACAGATCTAAGAAGGGGAAGAAGAATAATAGTTTTGTTAAAAAAAATAGACGAATACAAAGCTGTATTTTTTGAGGGTATGCGACGCATTCAATAAACTGATAAGATTATTGGATATTGATCTGTTCGAGTGCAGCCACACAAGATTAAGAAAAATTTTGAGTGCTGAATTTTTGTCTACGTAATAATTAAGTCTCTATTTCTCCCGTTCATTCTTTTTGTATTATTTTCAACATGCCTATGTTTTTCTGCTAATAATTAAGTCTCTTTTTCTTTTGTTTAAATTTTTTATTCTTTCTTTTTTATGTAATTCTTAACATGCCTAAGTTCTAATATAAATTTTGAGTGCAGAATTTTTTTCCTACTTAATAATTAAGTCTCCTTTTCTCTTTGTATTATTTTTTAACATACCTATGTTTTTCTGCTAATAATTAAGTTTCTTTTTTTGTGTTTAAATTTTTTATTCTTTCTTTCTATATAATTTTTAATATGCCTTAGTTTAATTCATAAATATTTATCATTACTAATATATTTCTAAATGTGGAGACCTGTAATTGGCCATCTATATTATAT
The DNA here is from genome assembly GCA_016648135.1 of Agrypnia vestita. Taxonomy (NCBI): domain Eukaryota; kingdom Metazoa; phylum Arthropoda; class Insecta; order Trichoptera; family Phryganeidae; genus Agrypnia; species Agrypnia vestita. Next base: position 15,117 of record JADDOH010008210.1, read on the forward strand.
CAATGTTTTCTATGCTTCTTTGTTGTGCTGTTGGTCTTCCATGAACATTAAATAAATAAATAAATAAAGCTGTATACAAAAATCGAAAAATATTTGGTTACCACCAGGATACGAAACCGGACCTTATTTTCCGGGAACGGGGAAAATTGATATCAATTATCGCTGTTACTATTGTCAAGCGTTCGCCGCGGTGGGGAACGGAACTAAACACTCGTAAGCAATTAAAACTTTTATTGGTAATCGAGTCACTGGACTCGAAATTTAGCCGGATTACTATTCCGTAACTCGCACTAATTCGGTCGCTAGAATATTCCACTCGTCTCTGGTACACTTTATAGCACGGTTTTACAGTTCTACAGTTACAAACTGAACTCGACTCCGCGGTCGCGATGTCATTTATAAGGACCCGATTTTTTTTTAAATTCTGATATAAATTTTTCGAAGAACAGTTCTTCTGAAATAATAAGGTTTAAACTTTGTGGTGACATATGAATTTAATTATATAAAATCAAAATTATTTTATTATCACCATTTTAATAGATACAGTATAAACACACTTCGAGAACAATTTTGATATTTTATCTATTAAAGTAGTGAAAATAAAGGAATTTTGATTTTATTTAATTAGATTCTGAAATAATTTCGCGTATTCGATCGGCTTCACGATCTTTCTAAAATCTTCTAAAATTATTAATTTTAATTTAACAACTTTGTATTAACCTCTTAACTAGTAACTCTACGTCTACCGGTTTCGATACCACTGTATCTCCATCAGGACGGACGCAAACTAACTATCCATCACCTATTCTAGCAATGGTCTAAGCAACTGTCTAGTAATGGGCTATTCAATATTGACATATTCCCTATTTCGGCGTCCACTTCTCAATTACCCCCACCATAGCTGTAGCCACGCCCCCGTTCAAAAATGATTTGTTTGCTAGAATAGGATAATTAGTTTGCATCCGTCCCGATGAATATGCAGTGGTATCGAAACCGGTAGACGTAAAGTTACTAATAAGTGGTTAATACAAGGTTGTTAAATTAAAATTAATAATTATGTCCAACCACAAAGTTAACGCTATAACCATCGAAAATATATTCTAAAATTATTCAAATCATGTGCAGTTTCTCTCGTTTCTTGAATTTCGTGATACTTAATTCCAAAATTGCAATTTCATAATAAATTATGTTTTTATTAATATATAAAGATTGTTTATCAATTTCTAGTCTTTTTCCTTCCTTCCCTGGCTCTATTTTTGTCTTCGCCTTCTTCTTTGCTCTTTATCTATATTATGAAATTGCAATTTCACAATAAATCGTGTTTTCATTATAATGTGAGGATAGTTTCACAGTTCATTAATTCATAATCTTTCTAAGTTCGCATCCCTGGCTCCTTTTTCGCCTTTGCATGCTTTATTTTGCCTTGGCGTCATGTTAATTTTAGCTTTTGCCTCAGAATCAGTATTATTTTTGATGACTTATATCATCGCATTAACTGTGTTGGTTTTGTTACAAAATAAATCTCAGGTAGCACGGCTGCCTCGCTGTAATCCTCGCCCGACTGGTTGCCTTTTCACGTCTCTAAATAATATTATTAATATTTCGGTTCGCATTCTCGGTGCATTAATTCGGATGATAAATGTGTCGAAAAATAGTCGCATTCCGCCGTAATTCAACCGGCGAAAATTATGAATTATTAACGAAATTTGTCACGGCGCGCCGCTGTCGGACAAAAGGAATTTTCAGAAATTTTGAAATGGCTTCTTTCCGCGTCCATTTAAAAGTTTTTCGACGTTAGCGCTTCCGCGAAAAGGGCGGGAGCTTTTGTTCGACTTTTTAAATGTTTTCAAACGTTGCCGTATTATATTCTCAGGGATTAAAATAACTCGCGACTCTGCAAGAAATGGTTAATAAATCAGACGCAATATAATTCTCCGTGTAACAACGTCCGGCACTGACGCTACCAAATGGCGCACACATTATAAATTAAAAAAAAAGTTGTATATATGTTCCAAAACTGAAAATCTTTCGTATATTTGAAAGGACTATGCTAGAGACATCTGTAGTATTTCTCATGAAATAGTATAGGTACATAGATTTCGCAGTTGGTAATGATACTATTTCATGAAGAGCTATTGATGTCTCTAGCATAGTTCGTTACAATACAAAAGGTTTTCAGATTTGGAAGGTGTACACCTACAACTTGACAATGTGTGGATGTTCTTACGATGGAATTGGTGAACTTTGCATTGTTAGAGTGATCACTTAAGCCAGCTCGTACAGGTCGTAAGCCCTGGGCCATCCTATAAAAAGACTTTCATACACATTTCTCATATAAATAGCTTCGTCTATGTTTTCTATGTTAAACACTATTTTATGACTTTTTGTTGCAAAGGTTATTCTACTGGCAATATCAAGCAATAATTACATGTCACCTACATACAGATTTCGAATTATGTAGTTCAAAACACAGAGTAAAAAATGTACAGGTATGAACTAAACCCCCTTTTAGGCGAGGGGATTTAGCATACATTTATAATGCGATTAAAGTATTTATTCTTGCACAATTAAATCCCCTAGTAAACAAAACGTATTTTTACAATAGAATTTTTTTATTTTTTAAATTTCCAAACTGAGTCTCTTCAAGTAAAAACGTCTTTTTGTAATAACGCAACTTATTCATTAGATATTAAATTTCTTAGAAGTATTTAGTTTGACCTTTTCATAATTAACAAGCTCATAATTTTTTTAAACAAGTCAAACGTATTGGAACCAGCCGTAGAACCAGACCGTGTACCAAGAAATTTTCTTTATTTCATGTCAATGTTTTAATTCATTTCATGTAGGTGCCGCCGCTTAGTATTTTAAATTTCCTAATTTACCGTCGTTTTGTTTTCTGCTACCTACTAATGTTGCATTCTATATACCGTACAACGTGTTTACATACTGTGACTGGGAGGCGAATAAAACAATTATACTATTACTTTTATTTATTACGCAAAAAGTCACTGTACCCAAGTAAAATCGGAGTACCGTTCTTAAATTTATAGTCACTAAATGTCTCCCGAATATTTCACACAGTTATTGTTACACTGTTCCTTAATTCGCACTAACGCTGTTTCTATCGCTTAGATCACTTTCTAGAGTATTCCGTTCAATTTTCGCACGTAAGTGCTTCACCCGATATCTGTCACTGGCTACACCGCTCGCCCAATGATTTTATCGTTGGAAAACAAAGACTCGTCCGCCGCGTGCGCGCTAGGCATTTTATACCTAACATGTTGGTTTCGCGTTCTTCGAGAACATTGTTTACATTTCTAGCGATTGCTCGAAATTTCCAGTGCCTACGAGAATGCTCCGATCGATTCCAGATTGCTGCAGAGTATTGCGGAATGTTCCAGAGATTTCTAGAAACTTCGATTGTGCGCGATTGGTCCGGATTCTAGCATCTCGTTATTAATAATTTTACTGTAACTGAATGTGTGTACGGATATGGTAAAGTATAAATAACGAACGCGAAAAGATTTTGTAATTATTGTGCTACGTAAAATTCTTGCGGACTGACGCGTGACTTTTCTTGATTCCGAGAAGTGAAATTGTCCCGGTCTTTTCTCGTGAAAATGGGTCACGGCCGCAGCAAGGGCGCTGCAGCTCCGTGCGCCGCTCTGCCTGCAGAATTTATGCTTTTCATTTTACCGTTATGTAAATGGCGCTGGCTACCGAAGTTTGTTGTCAAAGGGATGGAAAAATACAAGTATTTTCGAGCGTGTAAGGCAGTTGCTTACGTATGATGCGGACTGCATTGGCTTCACATAAAGTTGTACATAAAAATGTCGTCTTGAATTCCGACAAATGATTTGTAAATATTTATTTGTTTTATGAAGGTAATTTAAATAATTCATCTTAATTTACACTGTTATCTTAACAATATGTTGGATATAGCAGAGCTAGTCTAAATACTTTACATGTGGATTCTTGATTTGATTGTGAATCTAAAATGTTCAAACAACCATGATCATCAATAGTTACGAAGATATGCAATATCAAATTTTGATTATGTGTCGAAAGGAAAATTATTTTTTTAATAGTTTAATAGACTGAGAGCCGGCGACCGCCAGACTTAGATTATAGTACCAAACCTAAAAGATTTTCTGTAGATGTAGACTTGGTACAGTTGGTGAGGAGGTTTCGATATTATGACATTTGAGTTCTGGGGATTTTAACAGAAGTAATACAAGGGTAGTTTGTTGGTCTTGTGGTTAGGACTCTCGCCTCGTGATCCAAATGTCGTGGTTCGCATCTCACTCCAGATCAGCAAGTTAGTCCTATTTTCATAGCACAAGCATTTAGCTTAGTTTGAAAATAGTAAGAATATAGATGTGATACGTATTCTGTGTTCGCATCTCTATTAAAAAAAAGCAACCATGATCGTTATGGATCGTTATCAATCGTTATGGAGATGTAAATATAAATGATATATATAAATAAATATGCAATATCAAATTTTGCATTTGTTTTCAATATATCTGATTATTTTATTTTATTATTTATTATGTATTATATTATTTTCTGCAAAACGTTGAACAATCATTACGGTATCTTATATCGATCATGAAAAATTCGTTCGTTTCATAAGTCAAATGATAAAAACCTGGCAGAAATTTAAAATATAATATTTTTGCCAGGTTTTTTTCATTTTATTTGACTTCGCTTGTGGGAGTCGCAGAAAATGTGAATTCCCACATTTTCTACGACACAAAATATCTATCAGGTTGTTTACAATAACAAAATGCACAATTATAATCAACCTCCATTCATGAGCATTGCAAGTCGGTATGAATTACTAGTAAATTTGATTCACAAGAATAGAAATGCAATGTCACTCGATAAAAGGGTTTTTACTCCCTTCATATTAACTCGTGGCGTCTGCTTGCTTGCTTGCCGGCTTGCCGTCGAAAAAACTTTGGATCGATTTTTGACCCTTTTCCCGTGATCAATCGAGCTGAAACTTTGCAAGCAGACTTGTGGCGACGATCAAGAAGATCTATCAAATTTTCGTTAATTTTTTTTTAATAATTATAGTATAATTTCGGATTTTTAGAAATTTTAATGGTTTTTTCAAATTGGAATCCTTACAAAAGTTTGATTACTAGCAACGGCGGCCCGATAACGTCGCGGAATATTTTCTAAATTTGAATTACTCCGTCGGTATACATAATAGGTACTTCACTACGAATTTCGAAAATCTAAATTGACTGACAAATGTTTTTAGAATTTAATGTTCAAAGCATGAAGTGTTTTATCAAAGCTCAAAACATCTGAAATTTTAGAAATATATTAAATTACTGCAAGTTTATGTTATTATTATATGTTTTATATTATATATGTTTTAATTCGTCTTCAATTGTTGTTATATTTTACATAGAAAGGAAGTATAATAAAAATTTGGTTTTTATGGGTTACTTTTTTAAAAAATTGATAATATGAACTTAATAATAAGCGGTCTAGCCGCATGTAAAGTACGTACTCGGACTACCGTACGATTGGACCTAGGAAATTAGGAAAAGTGGTGTTATTTAAAATTTTTTATAAAACGCATTATTTCTTTGAATAATAATATCATTTCTGCTAATTAAGAACACCGACATTAAACGTAGAATAAAACTTCTGGAAAATATTCACCGCGGCTCTCTCTGGACAAATTTACTTTTTCGACAATTTTTGTCCTAACGTTATTGTTAATGGCGGCAGTATTTCACGAATGATGTGTATTTAATTTATATTTATTCTCTCTCGTATTTAATTCGTGAATTTTTTGTGTAGTACCTACCTACCTATTATTGGCACGGACTTATCCCTTCACGAAAATTCATGTAATTCATGTAATGTGTCTCTTTCGAATAGGCGAATTATATACCTTCTGATATGCATCGTCATTGCATACATTCCGTAACTTTCCATAATTGATCTGGAGTCTGCGTGACACAATCACTGATACATATATATGTATATATGTATATAACGTTATATAGGTACCTACCATTTTTTTATATAGTATAGGTGTCTCATGGCTAGTAGCAAATACTTAAAAGGTGGATTCCTGCCTTGATAATGAGTGGAAAATGTATTGGTATCAATAATTATGGAGATATGCAATATTAAATTTTGACTTATTTTTTGCAAGAAAATGAACTATCATTACAGTAACGTACCTATATCGATTATGAAAAAATCATTCGCTTCTTTACAACTCAAATAAAATGATTAAATCCTTGCAAAAAAATTCAATAAAAAAAACAAATTTAATACGACTTGTATTAAAGCGAATGAATTTTTCATAATCGATATAAGTTACTATAATGATAGTAACTTATATCGATTATGAAAAAGTAGTGAAAAAAATAAGTCAGAAATAAAGAAACAAAATGCAAACTTTGATATTGCCTAGGTACCTAGCTCTATAATTATTGATATTAGGCCATAGTTGCTTGGACATTTTCGACCCATTATCGATGCAGGAATCCACCTGTAAAGTTTTTGGTACCAGCTATGAGACACCTGCATAAAAATTATTTGAAATTTCGTAAGGCGGTATTTCGACGTAATTTTTGATTTCAGTTGTTTTTACTTTACTACGTTAGTACTTTACTTTACTACGTTAAACGTAAGCGAGATATATTATAGTACTCCGTTACAAATGAATAATAAAAAACATCGTACTAAAAATATATATATGGATAAGGATATTTAAAATTTTGATAATGGAAGACGGTCCTCACGGCGGCTTAGCTGAAATTGAAGTTCACTGCTTGACCGTGAATGTGTCGGAGGCGCCGGCGCGCGACTGTTGCGCCATCTGTAGGCCGCGCGACGTGGCGCGAGGTCAAACTGCGGCGCCAACATTTTTCGCTGGTGACGAAAATCTTGTCACTACTACTAAACTATTTGCATGGCTGCTCAATCGTCCTAGTTTACATTTTTAGAGGTAAATTTATACAAGGCCTAGAATGTTTTTCACCGCGGTAAAATCATTAACAAAGTAGATTAGATGTATTTTTTTCAATCGGTTGAGCAACTTTGTAGAATGACATTTAAAAAAAATAATTTTATTATTTGTTTTAATGTAGGTACATACATATTTATATTCATTAATTACACCTACATGTTTCGGAAAAATCTTTCCCTCGTCAGGGTGTTTTATATATGTCAAAATATCAAAATGAATGATTTCTTTTGTTTTTCCAAATTATTAGAAATTTTTTTAGATTTGGACTAGTAGTTAAATTAATCGATTATTAATATTTTGTTTACTTTGCACGCTTTACTAATTTCTAATGACTATAAATTATTCAATTTTAGACCAAAATTATTTATGTGTAAAATAGAAAGTCCTAAATCTTTATCAAAACTGTGATCATTTTCTAACAAATGACTTGCAAATTCGGAAAAACCCTGTTTATTTAAAGAATTTTATGTATTAATACATTTTCGAATCAAATTTCAAAACATCTACTGAAAAATATTAGACCTGCATTTTATACAAATAATAATATAGGGAAACTCCTCATAAATTCAAAAGTTCAGTTGTTTATAAACTTTTTGTTTATAAAATTCAGTTGTTTATGAACTTTCATGCAAAGATTGTAGTGTTTTATATTGGAAAAACTGGCCGTAATTTTAATATAAGAGTCAAAGAGTATTTGACATGTCTGAATAATCATGGTTTTTCTGAACTTTCAAATCATTTATTTAGGACTTTCTAATTTACACATAAATAATTTTGGTCTGAAATTGAATAATTTAGAATCATTAGAAATTAGTTAAGCATGTAAAAGTAAACAAAATAATATTAATAATCAATTAAATTTAACTAATAATCCAATTTATTAAAATTTTTCCAATAGTTTTGTGTAATCAAGAACTTCAGCAATAATATTTAAAAATATATTTTTTAAATAATTTAGAAAACCAAAACAAAATACATCATTCATTTTGATATTTTTACATAAACAAACACCCAGACGATGGAAAGGTTTTTCCGAAATATGTAGGTGTAATTAATGAATATAAGTAGATGAAAACAAATAATAAAATATATTTTTTTTAGATTATATGTGGTTGAAATGCTTCAGACTCATATGCAAATAATTACTATAATAATTATAGCTAAACCACATTCAATAGAATGTGCGCAAAAAATATTTTGTTGTTACAATGCAAAAAATGAACACAAAGAAGTTTTTCTAGTAAGTTACCTTTTTTAAACTAAAAAATATATATTTATTTGGAATATTATATTGAGGATTGTAATACGGGCTTGCCAGGCAACTTTCTTCCCACTAAGCAAAGCTAGGGAATGGTGTTTTGGTTGTGGTCGACCTATAGGTACATATATTATAAAATAAATTTGCCACAATTTTTCAAGAAATGTTATTAAAGAAGACAGCTGACCACTGAATTACTTATTGCAATATTTAGAAGACCAATTAATTACCTTAAAAAATATTTTTTGCGCGATGAAAGCTGATTGTATATAGAAAGAATACTAAGCAAGACCAATAAGAATATTAGGCAACAAGCTTATTGGTCTTGCTTAATGATCCAGTGGTCATTAGCGAGGTTTAGTAGCACTCCACGCCAGCAAGTTGGTCCTATATTTCATAGCGTAGGCATCTAGCTTCGTTTGAAAATAGGCAAAATATTAACATAATACATATTTAATCGCAAATCTCTATTATTTTCTAAAAATAAAATGAAAAAAACATATTAAAATGTGCTTGCTTATGCTGAAAAATCCATGGATGACAAAGCGAATAATGAATGAATTAATGTAAATTTGTTTATAGCGTAATCGATCGGGAGTTAAGAAAGGGTTGTTGAGAAGTTGTATGAACATGAATGAGGTTTTTTTTCAAGAAATATTAGAATGTTGAACAAAGTCAATTGAGGTTGAATGAACATGAATGAGTTTTTTTTGGGATAAATGCAGATAGTGGGTTTGGGAGCTGTCAGATAAGTAAACCATAGACAATTGTTCAATGATTTCCATAGATACATTCAATATTTCAAAGGAAAAGGCCTCATTTGTCATACTTACTAACGATTTTTAAAATGGGATCACTCATTTAATATGCGGGATTATTTTATGACATTTTTGGAATCAAGACACTCAATATACCGGAAGATTAGTTAATATTTCATACAGCTCCCAAACCCACTATCTGCATTCCACCCTTTTTTTCCCAAGAAATATTAGAATGTTGAATAAAGTCATTTTATTATTATTACATGGACCAACCAGGGTGTCAATAATCTAATGTGTTCATTGCATGATTATTCCATTTGATAGAAATGAAATGACAAAAGATCTGTCAACACCATTTTGGTGTTTTTTTGTTTGGAATGTTTTTGTTTGGAATCATGGGTTCCCACTTATAATTTCATCTGTCAAATTATAAGTAGACACTTTGAATTTAACAAAAAATATTATAAGAGTAAGTATCTAGCTATTGTTTCTTTATTCTATCAATTCATAAAGGTAATAGGTAATTCTAAATATGTCTTTTCTGAAAATTATAAAAAATATTATTATTGAAAACAATTGTTATAACTGATTCAGAAATATTGTAAACAGTGTACAATATGAACAGTACAATCAGTAGTTATACAAGTATGTATGTTGTTCTTACTATTTTACTTGATTCATGTTATTTCAACAGATGAATGTCCACTGGGATAAACAAGTCTGTGATATCTTTTTTATTTAATGTGTCGTGGAGAATTTTATATATTATAATATACGTTTCCAAAAAAAAACATTTCAGAATTTCAGGAATATTTATGAAAAATTTCCTTGATTTTAATGGATTTGTCGCATGCTTCATTCAGACCAGACAACCTTGAGAGGGGTTATAGTTTTAGATTTAATTCATTATACATATACATATGGCATACATAAAGTTACCTCCTTACATAATATGCAAGATAGTCCAATGAAGTGTTTCCGTTTTAATTTTTTTTTTCAATGCGTAAGTAAACATTACCTAAAGTATATAACTGACTTACTATCATGCCGTTTCTCCGCTAGGGGAGACAGAGAGAATTGAAAGTGATAATGCGTATGTTTGGAATATGTAGAAGAGTTTGTGTATTTGGAAAGTTTATTTGATAGAAACAGAAAGGCTGAGAAAGATATCAAAAAAGATTTTTTTTCCTTTTCTTCAGAAAAATATAACAATTAATATTTTCATAATATGACATAAACATTTAAAAAATAGCAGAATATTGTTGACATTACTTGTAATTTCTCAAAAATATTTTAGTGATAAAATACTATATATTATTTTTTAACTCATATAAAAGTAATATTGACGTATTCTCATTAATCATATTACATTTTGATTCTACCAGGTAAATGTTTTTTATGGAAATAAAATATGTATGTACACTTGTATGTATTAAATTCCGTTTCATTTGTGTCTGAAGCCAAACAAATTTTTGGTGTTTGATGTTAATTACAATGATATTCAAATTCTGACCTTTTGAGTTTAGCAACACACAACACAAATTCAATTAGATACTCTTGAACAGACTCCCTCTAAGAAAACATACAATATGTTTTTACTTTGATAAGGTCAAATGTTTTCTTTATTATCACATTCTTTGAAAAAGTAATGGAATGTTATAGATGTGATAGAATAATATACATATACATATAAGAAATTTAAATACTGAATAAATGTAACTTTAATCACTTTTACTATCTTGATGAAACGAAAATTTTACTATCTAAACATTCTTTAATGTCATTTTGGTTTAATTTAATACGTCTAAGAATGTGGTGTGGAACAGGTATTAATAACTCCCAGAAGTAGCTACCAGTCTAAGCCATACCAAAGATACAAATAATCGCCATTTAAACTGTAAGTATTTCGTAAGTTTTCCCTCTGTTGGCAAGAGCTAACAGTCATAAATTTATCGTATAAGCTCACCAAATTCTTGTGGAATTTCATGCATGATAAATGATGCTCAAATTCCAACTGGAAAATCCATTGATTATCATCCTATTAGCTTGATCATCACACCAATGAGGTTATGTGGGTTAATAGATATTAGAAATTTCATTCATTTGAGCATATTTCTATTCATTTGACATAAGTCTGATATCGAGAAAAATTTCAAAATCTTTACCTTTTTTAAATTATTTGTTTATATTTAAAATATATTTTAACTATTATCGACTTCTTATTCAAATACATAACATCTAGTCTTTGCCATTTTTACAGCATCATGATTAAGAAAAAGTAGAAGGGTTGTGTAAATGAGCTAATCGTGCTTTTTTTGATATGAAATATTTGGAATTGTTTTCCATATTGCCAAACCAATCGATTTCAAAACATTATTTTGCTCTCTTGTAAGTTGTGTCAAAGATAGATAGGTATAAACTATTGCCATCTCTACCTTAATTACTTTTGATTGATCAGAAATTAAATGTTTAAATATTCGGGGTTCACATACCCATACTTAATTGCATAATGAAACAATGAATTATAAAACAACAAAAAAAAGCTCTAGGTACATGGTATATGACAATTCCAAATGATGAAAAATTACTTCGATATAACATGGCAACACAGTTCTACTCAGTCATAGAAATTAATGTTTAGATGACACATTATCTCTTTTTTATGGAAGCTTTGGCGAACTGCCAGAGTGACTCCTGCCAAAATTTGGACATGGCAACAATGATGAGTTTCAATGTTTTGCTTTGAAGGTTTAACGCTTGGTTTGTATCACATATTGTTGGTGGGTAGGTATCGCATGAACTCCTCTATAATATTGTATTGTATGCTATGAGCACAATTAAAAATTATTAATAACATATTTTTCCATATAGCTTCTTCAAATTTAGATTTTCAGTTCTACATCTTTTGCGGTGTATGTAACAACTGTTCCTGACTTTTGTCACTTTTTATCTCTGGATAATGCTAGTCTTGTCTCTTAGTATCCCAATCTGAGGACATATTTTTTTCATAAATATTTAGGTGCACCGTACAGTATTGCACTAATTTGAAAAAATAATGATTTATTTGCCACAGGAATGGAAAAATAAAAAAAGCAATAACCTAATATAATAATAATATACCTAATATATCTAATATAAAAATACCTAATATATAAAAATTACAATATGCCTAATATAAAAATAATTAGTCATAATACACATTTATTAACTAATCATGTATTTTACAGTTTGATTTTTAAATGATAACATGTGCAGTTATATATCATTGTTCCCTAGAGCATTGGTAGCAAAGTAGGCAAGAATTCTATGAGATAAAATGTAATTTGCTTATTGGTTCATGCATACAAAACAAGTGGATATTAATTATAAGAGAAAGTAGACACAAATGCAAAGCAAAGTATTCACATTAAAATGTGTATGATAATTAATGGACAATTTCAAAGACTGTTTAAAAATCGACATAGTTTTTAATATGTGGTAAAAATTTATATTTTCATTACAGGTAAGAATTTTTAAAGTTCTTTTATATAATTATGTAAGATAACATACATATTTGCATTATTTTAGTAAATTATCAGAAAATCATGGCATATCGAATTTGCACTCACTCATGCAGACGTATCATTACCAAACTGAATTCGATGACGCGGTCGACTGCAGTCCGTTTTTGTCTAACATGTGTTACGCGTTCTACCATGCTCTTTTGATATTGTTTTCTCTTTTACCGAAGCCCAAGCAACCGCGTTTCTGTCCTACATAAAATGTGTGGTATTGTCGTGCTCTTTCTTGCTCGATTTAATATTCTGATCTCTTTTACTCACTCTCCGAAAATGTGAGAGTAATGAATAAATATTTTTTAATTAAAAAATCCGTACCTTCATAAAAAAATTATTTAATATTTTGGCGTGATAATGATGATGACTATTTGATGATTACAAAAAATATGACGTTTTAGTTTTGGTTAATATTTTCTATGACATGTAGACCTACGTTACACCACTGACACACAGGAGCTAATTACCAACAATATGAGATGCATTTTTTAACTCGGTTTATGAACTTAATTCGTTCTGTAAAACTGTTTGTAAAATGAATTGTTCGTAAATTGAAACAATTACATATTCCCATAAGAATCAAAGTACAATGTATTAATCTGTTCAAGACCCCACGAAAATTGCCCTTTATTGTCTATTTTCTACTTCCTGCTTGAAATCCTACAAAAACAATAAAAAATCTGGGTTTTAACTTAAAATAAATTGGAAGTAATAAAACGATAAGAATAAACTTCAAAACAAAATTTATTTTTACTTATGTTACAAAATATTGTTGTAAGATAAGTTAAAATCAAAGTGTTATCGTTTGGAAAGGTTGAGTATTTGAAGTTCATTAGGTTTCTGTCTCACGAAAAACCTATTCAACGATATTTATTTCTTCTTACTTTTTATAATGTTGTATTGACATGACATAGACAATGACATTGTCACTAAACAGATTTTTAATACAATTTGATAAAGTTTTATCAAGGTAATATTTTTCCACAAAACTTTGCACCTCACTCCATTTTGCCCACATTGGTCAATCGAAAACCTAGGAATATCTTCCATTCATTCATCTCTAAAAATAATATTTCGCCATATTTGTGACTCCCTGCCTGTTCGCAAGTCGAAATTCTGTTCGAAAATCGAAGAATAGATAGCATTTTTGTTGAGTCATTCGTAAACCAAGGTTTCACTGTAATGTAAGAATAGATCAATTCAAAGTTACCCGAAGGAAAGATGAAAACAAAAGTAAACATTTATCTTTCTAGTATAGATTAATAAAATGTATTGCTTGCATTGCAATATTAAAGTTTTATTTTATCACATCTTTTTTATTGAAAAGGATTAGAAGTATAAGAATTAGTGTTACAAAATAATGAAGTATGAAATTTAAATTCCTTCCAGAAATATCTGCATCCTCTAAAGAGCCCTGAAAATGTTGGACTTGTGGATTCCGCACTGGTGGACGAGATCTTCTACCAGGTGCCCACCATCCTGGCCCTGCACGAGATCTTCCTCGAAGAGTTGCGCAAGAGGCTTGAGTCTTGGGATGTCAAACAAAAAGTCGGGGATGTCTTCCTCACCGTGGTAACTACATTTGCATAACTTTACTGTTGATTTACTAAGAAAGTTTTATATTTTATCACAAAACAGTCAACCATTCTTCTATTTTATTATCTCTTTGAATGTTTTCAAAGTGTACGTGTTATTGCAATTATTATTTTTATTGTGGAGTTATGGCGCAAAATTTTTTGCAAGGTTTTTAATAATTTTATTTGACTTTTATTAAAGTAATTGAACATTTTATCAAAATTAATTCAGAAATATTAAAAAAAAAAATGAAAACTTTGATGTAACTCCATAAATATTAATATTAGGGCATGGTTGCTTGAATATTTTCAACTCATAATATAGATAATTTACCTATAATATAGATAGTTTTGTAGAAAAGCTGTATTACTCCCTGTATATTAATTTCTTATTCTTCTTTTTGTCAGTTTTCAAAACCCTCCGTCACTGAGACATACACTTCTTTCATCAACAACTGGAAGAAGGCGAAGGAGACCATCAAGGCTACATCAGCAGCCAGACCAGCGTTCGCCCGGTTCCTGGAAGCCATGGCTCGTGAACACAAGGGAAAGCTGTCACTTGACAATCTGCTCATAAAACCAGTGCAGAAGTTTCCACGATACGAGCTTCTGATTCAAAGACTGATTAAGCATACAGGTGTTGTATTTATTATTTATATTTGTATCAATTTCTTAATCATAGGTATACTTAATATAAACTTATTAGTTGTATGAATTGACATTCTAAATTTTAAATTGTTAAGAGAAGAAACCTACTTATATCAAATCAAAGTAATTGGTTCAACGTTTAAAAATACTTTTATTAATTTCTTGTTGTGGACACTATTGTTATTTATGTCATTATTATTATTTTTTATTATCCTTCCATGGAACACTTTTACAAACGTGAATCAATAATAAATGCATTAATTGAATTAATAAAAAATAGAGCTTACGCCAAAATCAATTTGTTTGGGAGGCTTGAAAACTTAATATTTTTAGATTTTGATAATTCAATAAAAATAAAATATTATTATTATTATATTGACATGTTCTACATAAAGTACTCTATCTACAAAACTGTTACTTTGCAAGAGAGAGCTTAGATCGTATTTTAATTTTATTAATGAACCTTTTTATCTGAAATTCTAAACTAGTATCGCATATTTTGAAGCTTTATAAAGTAATGCGTAGTTTAGAATTTCAGATAAAAAGGTTCATTAATAAAACAAATACATATATGAACTGCAAAGGAACAGATTTGCAGAGTGCTTTACGTAGGCCATGTCGATATAATATACAAAAAGTACGGAGAAGAAATGTGATTTGTAATCCAGATAGAGTCATGCATCGAGATCCAGCTGATAAATATTCCATCATGATCATATCATGTCTGTAACTTTTTTGAAATTCAATCAATGCCGCATGCTACAGATAGTGTATGTTGTGTTATTTTAAGGAATTTTCCCAAGAAGATACCGTGTGCTTATTCTCCAACAGTGACTTGTCTCAGTCTGTTTCTTGTTACTGCAATTTTACATTTATGGTGTATAGGTGCAAAAGTATTTGTATGCGTTCCCGTGTCCCAAGTGGCACTTTTGCATATATGTACATATATGCCACATTTCTTGTCACAATACTGTGTATTTCGTTTTTATCATTATGACACAAATGTAGATTCATGACTTTTGTTCTCTACTTTGGTACCTATTCAAATCTATGGATATAATCAACTCATTAAAATAGTGGAAAATAGTTGTTATTATAAAAATAATTACCATTGTACATACATTGATTAAAAGGCACCACCAATTATAAGATGCATCTTTATTTTTCTTAGTTAGAAATATTATTTTTTTACATAAATACTTTATTGGTACAGGGTGTCTCGTAGCTAGTAGCAATAACTTTGGGGGAGTCTTCTTCGTTCTATTTTAAACTAGAAAATATTCTTCGCACATTGGGTGAAATGTCGACAGTAACAGAGGTAAGCGACATAAAAGTTTGCATTTCTTTCTCAATGTTTCTGACTTTTTTTTGTAAAATGTTAGACTATTGTGAAAGTATTTTATTTTGAATATTAAAAATTCATTCGCCTTGATACAAGATTAAAATGATTTAAATCTTGCAAAAATTTGAAAAATATTTTTTTGTAGTTTTCTTTTTATTTGACTTGTATCAAAGCGAATGAATTTTATATATTCCATGTTGCTGTCCAACGTTTTACAGAAAATAAGTCAGAAATATTGAAAAAAATGCACTATTTGATGTCGCTTATTTCACCAAAACTTTCAAGAATATTTTCTATTCAAAATTGAATGAAGAAAGTTTTTGCTACTAGCTACGAAACACCCTATTATAAATATAAAATAATTTTTATTGTTAAAATAAGCTTTATCACAAATTAAAGATTACATATTGTATATTTATGAACTTTGATCAACATTACTATAAGGACGAATATTCGCTGCACTAACATCAATTTTATATCCTGCAACTCTATTTCCATGATCTTCAGCATATACAATATGTTTTTGTTTAAATGCACCATCATAATAAATTCGTTTCGGCACAGGGTTATTAAAAAATTATTGGAATTGATTGTCATTGAGCGAATTGAAGGTCTCACCTCCTGTTCACAAGAACATGATTCATTGATGAATACGGCTTCTCGGGACATACCTTTTATCAAATATAAGTCTCACCACGAATACAGATGTCAAAATACAAAAAAAACATTTGTTTTACAATCGACATAATATGGTAATTGAATAATAATTATGTATTTTTGTTTGTGCTGGAAAAATAATATGTATAAATTTCTAAATTGTGTATGCATTTATCATTGTAGATTCCTCACATCCTGACCATCAATTGCTTCTTGAAGCGCAGAAAGAGATCCACGATCTCCTAGTGAAAATAAACTGCACAGAGCGAGAGAGCCTGGAGTTGGAACAGCAACAGCAGACCCTGAAGGAGTTGGAGTCTTTGGTCGAGGGTCTGGGGAATCTGGTCTCCACTGATAGGAGCTTCCTCAGACATGACACTGTCACCATGCCATCTGGCACGGGGGCCACCAAAGAGCGGGCCCTGTTTCTGTTTTCAGATCTTCTGCTCATCACGAGTATCAAGCGAAGAACGGGGACAATAAGGAAACCTTCTGCTGTGTGAGTTCTTAATTCTCAATCTCTTAATTTAATTAATTAATTGTATCCTGATGAAGGGGCCATGGGCTCTGAAACATGATATTCTCAATAAAAAAATGGTGAAAAGAAAGTTTATTTCTATTGATTATCTTAATTTAATTTAATTTGTTGAGGTATTGAGCTGAAGTTATTTTTGAGGTATCTTTGATGAAGCTGGTTAGTTTTTACTAATTCTTACATTCATGTGCTTTAGTGATTTCAATAAAGGAGTTATCATAAATTATTTGCGCTGAACTTTGCATAAAAGATTATCTTTATTAATGTAATAATACAATATATAATAAAAGAATTTTACCTTCCATTAAAATTCCTATTTTGTTTCCCTCGACGCCTGGAATCCATTATGAGAGAACAGCCTGCTGTTTCGGCACTTAGACACGCGTTCCTACCCCCTCTGATTCCCTGTTTGCGACACAATTTATTCCCGCTGGTATCCCTGTTTCCGGTTACGTCGGCGCAACGGTTTTTCTTTCATATGACTCATAATGCACCAGGTAGGGATTACCTGGATTCCAGGCGTCGAGGGAAACAAAATAGGAATTTTAATGGAAGGTAAAATTCTTTTATTTTGTGTTCCGTCTCGACGCCTGGAATCCATTATGAGAGATCTGTTTGTTATCACCTGGTGACCTAGTGGTTCGACGTTATATGTGACTGCCTATATTGGCGTAAAGAGAGGCGCTAATGAGCTCTGGGGGCATTGTTGCTTGGGGTTATCTACTATCTCTCTTTGGTAGAATTTTCGGAAGGTGATTTCACTCTGCCAGTTTCCCCTTGACAAGATCTCCTCTATCGGGTAGTTTTCCAGCCAATTCAACGAAGCCACAGCAGAACGAACACTTCCTGGCGTTGCTTCCACTCCAGCCTCTCTTAGGATTGACTTGATCCAACCACCTATCATTGTCCGTGAAGCTGGCTTTACTTCACCTGCTGTCGTCACAAATAGTTCTTTCATGTCCGGCTTTCGTCTCGGCTGTGAGAGTGAGACCAGCTTTCGGATCCAAAACAAGGGGTTGATGTTCCTTTCATCCGATGCGCTCAACCTCCATCCCGATTGTTTGTGTCTTGCCGTGTCAGTCTTCGCTCCAAAGGCTGGCCATAGCGTGATGGAGTCTCCTTTGTCGATCAATCGGTCCGGGGTGACTCTGAGAAGTGTCAGATCTTGGACTCTTCGCCCAGATGCCATGATGAGTAGTATGGCCGTCCTCCTTGACACGTCATACAGGCTGTTCCTTGGCGGGTTTTCACGTAGCCACTCCACCACTACTCGGGGGTTCCAGATCGGGGGTCTCTCAGTGCATCCACCAGAAACCGAGATGGCTTTAAGGACGTGCCTGACGAGGAAGTTCGAGCTAATCTTATCTGCATCAAGAGCTGGGCCACAGAAGGATACGATTGCCGATTTGTGGACCAATATTGTTCGAGGGGCTAGCCCTTCGTGGATGAACAGGTTGGCCAGATATCTTGCCACTGTTGCAGGGGGAGGGTTATGAGGTTGGACAGAATGCGTGGTACACCATCGCTGCCACCTATCCCAGGCCGGCTTGTAGGTGTTCAGCGTTGAGCCTCTCCAGCCAGATCTGAACAGCTGCTGTTCCTCCTGGCTCCAATCCGCTATAGCCTGTTCCCACCCACTGCTATTCTCCAAACTTCCAGTTGGAGGTCCGACACCCTCGGTGGGGGAAACCCTGTCGACGTATCGATCAGGACGCTCTTCAGATCTCTTACGCTTATTGGCCCTCCCTTTGCTCGTTGTTTGAGATCGGCCCTCCAGAATGTCTTCTCCCATCTTGGCACAACTAGGAGAAAGGTGCCTCTTGCCAGGTTCAAGTGCGCCAGTACTCTTGGGACGAGATTCGGCGGCGGAAATACCCAGGCCAGCTCGTAATCCCAATGCTGACTGAATGCGTTGAGATAGGAGGCCGAGCAATCGGTTGAGTCTAGCGACACGTAGTTTGGCACCACATGGGCGGTGGCCGATGCGAAGAGGTCGATCTGAGGACGTCCCCATATTCGGAATATTTCCTCTGTCGCTGGTTCCAGGAGGTGCCATTCCGGGAGTGGTGTCCCCCGTGAGAGTCGGTCCGCAATCCCGTTGTATCTCCCTGGAATGTACTGCGCTGTCAGAGATATTTCCTGCTGGTCGATAAACTCTAGGAGGTCTCGAGTTATCTTCAGAAGGCCCAATGATCTTGTCCCCCCCTCCTTGTTGATGTAAGCCACTACTGTCTTGTTGTCTGTCTGCAGTAGGGTCTTCGTTCCTCTTAGCAGGTAAGCGTGATCCCTGATCACTGCGTAAACAGCGAAGGCTTCTTTCTGGTTGGAATGCCACCGCATCTGCTCTGGGGTCCACTGGCCTGATATCGTCTTGTCGTCCACCTGGCCGCCCCAACCTGCGTCCGCTGCGTCTGTAGTCAGGAAGTGGGAGAAGGGGGCTTCGTGTATTGGGCAGGACTCCCCTACGGCCTCCAACCACCACTCTAGGTCTTGCCGAACCGCGGCAGGAAGCTCCACTTGTCTGGATGGCTCGTGCCTCTGCAGCTGGCGGCTGAATCTCTGCAGTCTTCGGCAATGCAAACGACCCCGAGGGGTGGCGAAGTTTGCGAAGTTGAGTCTCCCCAAGAGGCCTAGAACCTGCTTGGGGGAGCAACTGCCGGCCTCGATCGGGCGGCGCAGTACTTGGCGAAGGCCAGAGCACTTGCGGTCCGAGAGGGATTTCTGGTTGGCTTCGGTGTCCCAAGTTATGCCCAGAAACTCCAGCTTTTGGGTAGGTATAAGGACACACTTGTCGCGGTTGATGCACCAACCCAGATGCTGGAACAGATTGACCGTCTCTACTGCCTGGGTCGCTAGCAGGTCCCTTGACTGATTGGCCAGAAGGAAGTCGTCCAGGTAGACTACGGTCCTTATTCCTCTCTTCCGCAAGAGTCCCGCTAGCCAGTTTGACAGCGTTGCGAACATTCTCGGGGCTGATGACAGGCCAAAGGGCAGGCAGGTCATCTGGAGAAGTTCCCCTTGGTAGTACAGTCTCAGGAACTTTCGGTGCGATTCCGCTATTGGTAGGTGAAAGTATGCCTGGGTTAGGTCGATTTTCACCAACCAATCTTTGGGCTGGAGGAAGTCTGGGACCCGAAAGTGGTTGAACAGCTTGAAGGGTTTCGCCTCCACAAAGGCATTCAACGCCTTCAGGTTGAATATCGGCCTTAGGGAGTTGTCCGACTTCGGAGTTAGAAACAGATTTGAGATGAAGCTCGGAGAATGATCTGCTCTTTCCAGCACGCCTGACATCTTCAGGGCCTGAATGTGACTCGACATGTCTCGAGACTCCTTCGTGCTGAAGCTGCTCAACAGCTGCCTGGTGGGGAAGACTAACGGAGGTTTGGCCACAAAGGGGATTCTCGCGCCCTTGAGGATTCTCAGCACTATAGGTGGTGCCCCGAACTCCTTCCACGTGCTTTGGAACCTCCTCAAGCGTCCTCCCCAGAACTGGTTGTTCAGCCTCGCGTCATCTTCTACCTCTGCGGCTACGGTCACCAGCGGGTTTTCGGCCGTGGTCTGCCTTCCGGTTAGGTCTCCTGTTCGGGTTCCCTGAGCCTCGCTCCCTGTGCCTCGGCTCCGGCAGAAAGGGCTTACGGGACTGGAGGTATCCCTGGTTCGGAGCTCGACGAGAAGTTGACGGCTGGGGCTGAGATGTTGACGGTTGGGCCAGGTTTCGGGTTGCGGGCGAGACCATCACCTTCTCCTGGCCCCCCGTTCTTTAGGATATACGCCGATAGCTCTTCCCTATTGAACAAGTATCCCGAGCTTGGAGGGATTTTGGCCGCACCTTCTCGCACGAAAGGGTCTTTGAAGCCCTCCAATATGGCCTTTCGCCGGTTCAGTATACACTCTGCCCGTCTGCCGCACACAATCTGCAGGATGTCGTCCGAAATCTTATTGTACGGAGCATCGCTGGTGAACATCGACTGAATCCGCTCGAAGAGAGCTGAAGCGGACAGATCCGTGCCGGGTTCGGATGCCCAATTCACCAGCGATTGCATCCCGTCTCTCAGGGTCTCCCTCTGGGCGAGCAAGGCGTTTGAAAGCGCGGCGAGCGATCTTTCCAGCAAGCCAGTATGGGTCGGCGCGTTATCGATCCTTCTCAAGTCGTCGTTCACCGACAATTCCACAAATGTGGGAGTCGCCGCGTAGGTTCTCTGCGTTTCCGCATAGCGAACGCCTGACCACTCGTCGGAATCGAAGTGTTGCAACTTCGAGATCTGTTCGATCCGCTTCGGGTCCGCTCTCGGTACTGGCGGCTCCTTCACGACCGTGCTGAGCTTGCCGAACTCCAGCGTATTCTTCGCCCTTCTGAGGCTCGGCGGCGGCTGAATAAAGGACGCATTCGCGTCCTCCACGCTGGGCTCGCTCGCGGCCACGTGTTCCGGCGTTGGCGGCGTTGTTGATGCAGGAGCCGCGCCGCCCGCTAACAAGGCCTCCGTCAGAGCAGTCACCTGTTTTAGCAGGTGGTCTACACGCGGGTCGTATGCTACGCGGCGTCTCTTTCGACTCGGTTCTTCGAAAGAAGATCCGTCATTCGAGGATACCGGCGAAGGAGCTTGCTCGTCCGCCATCTTGTTAACAAATCGTTTGACGAAATTCACGGGATTTACACTAAAATATCAACGTCCTGTCGCACTATGTTAAAAATTTGTATAGTCTAATGTTTGTTAACCTAGGGATCAAAAATTAAGGGGGTAGATTGCAATAGAAACACAAAAAAAATCACAACAAAAGTTGGCGTGTCTAGACGCGTGCAAATGGCGCGAAACAACGACGTTATATGAAAGAAAAACCGTTGCGCCGACGTAACCGGAAACAGGGATACCAGCGGGAATAAATTGTGTCGCAAACAGGGAATCAGAGGGGGTAGGAACGCGTGTCTAAGTGCCGAAACAGCAGGCTGTTCTCTCATAATGGATTCCAGGCGTCGAGACGGAACACAAAATATAAAAATTGTACTTACCACAAATTTTTAAGGGCGCTTTCAATTAAAGCTTTTCTCTTTTTTATTTTCGAATCCAATTGTACAGGAGTTCATTTATAATCAATATGACATAGATTACCCATTTTATCTAGATGAGCTGTTATGTTAAGAAACTACAAAATATACAATAATGTGTCATAATGGGACCACAAATAAGTGTTGATTTCATAGAAATTTAATTACCAAAATCCTTACAGTCCTCCCACCTATGACGTACACAAAGAAACAAAGGAAAATTCTTTGTGTTGTAAAGTTTTAGGTATAAATAAGTAGATCAATGTTCTTCTTTTGATATCAATATTTTTATCCATTTTTTTTTGGTGCTAAACCCTGGTTTAGGAAAAATTATCAATCCTGGTTCATTTTTTCTTTACGCTATTTTGATATTTGAAATAATTTTTTTGTCTTATATTATTTCTTCTTCGTATCTTATATTCATTATTCGTTTTGTATCATATATACTATTAGCCTAGTCAATATAAAGTTAAGTTATAATATAAAGAGTAATAAGTTTTTTGATAATGTATCTGGAAAGTTGAGTCATAAATATAGTAAATTATTTGAGAAGAGCTAAAATAAAATAATTATATGAAATTTCTTGGAATTTCATCGGAACCAAAATATTTTTCATGATCATGATTTTATACATTTTCATGTTTATTGTTTTCATTGTACCTATCTTGATTTGAATCTTTGACATCTTGATTATCTTAGGAATTTTCATGTACACACAACTCAAACATTTTCAAGTAATTTGGATTGAAAATATTTTCTCATAAACTAGTTTCTAGTTTCTAGTTTCTAAAGCTCCAGTAAATTTTGATTGTATGTATTTTTTTCAGAAGCTGCCAAGGAAGCTTAGCAAGTACACTAGATGCAAATAAATATAAACTTCTAATGAGGATACCATTAGACGACCTCGAAATACTGAAAGGTAATATTACTCTTTTTATTTTCCTAATCAATTGCTGTGTTCAAATTTTATGTTCAAATCAATTTTTAATAAGTGTATTGTTTCTGAAGTAGGTACTTTAATAAAATTAATAAATTAAGTGATTTATTTATCATATAATTATTAAAAATTACAGAATTGTTCACCTCATTTTTCACTTATCTATGAATTTAAAACAAAACCTCAAAAATGTATCTTCTCTTTAAAATGACAACTTGTATATGGGAAAAATATTTTGAATATTTTTATATTAATGACAGTGAAATTTTCTTAGTACGTATGTAAAATTTAATTAAAATAATCAATGTTTTATTAGTTTTTTGGATGCTGCAATATAGGAGACGGAATGTGAATTTTTATCTTTTTGTAAACGTTGTATTTAACAACCTATCCAAAAATAATAATATATTTTCCCCCAAACTTTCTGTTTGAACTATTTTTATTCAATTTATTAAAAAAATATATGAGCTTTACGTGGAAATATTTCGAGAAAAAGTGTACCAAAGATAACTCTATTGCTAGAAAGATTACATAGGGCTTCGGGATTATATTTGTTTGTGATAATAACAAAGTATTTTTTTTACTTTTTTTAAACAAATGCTTTAAGAGTAAATGGACCTTTCATAATAAAATTGATTGAATGCATAGTTAGCTGTAATTTTGGCAATAAGATTCGAAAACTTTACACTAAGTTGAAGTGTAAAAAAAAATTTTCGCATAGTGGTCAACAAATCCTTAATTAACTGTTCTGAAATTTTGGTAAATTCTTATTTGATTTTATTTAAAAGACATACTTTAGAATTAAAAAATAACTGGAATTGAATTTTTTTAAGTGCGGCCAACAAAGTTTCCCTTTAAGTATGTATTTATAATAAATGCTGATTTGTTTCGTTATGTTATATTCAAAAGTAATCTTTGTTGCATCAAATAATTTGCATCAAATAATTTTTGAATAATTCATTTTGATTTCAGCCAAAGATGAGAATCTGCGTCGCATTATGCATGAGATGGAAACTCTCACCGAGGATATGGCCACACTGCGACAAATTGCAGATATGGCTTCTGTGTTACATGGACCGGGTAGAGTGCAACTTGAAGAACTAATCCGAGATATGATGGCTGGATTGGCTAGACAGCTCACTGAAAGACAGGGTAGCGACTCACAACTAGGATGCATGGAGATGTCACTCAACACTTCGTAAGTGACTGATCTGATTAAAATTAGAATTATATATGTCTTAAAAAGCTGACAAGTTTGTTGAAAAAGGACGGCTGTGGACAAAAAGAGAGACGAGTCAGTGTTGTGTCTGTCTACTCAGAGCATTGCTGCAGATTATACATGATAGTTTGTATATTTGAGAATGAATCAAATAATAAACAATTTTTTTTCTAGCATTTCAAAATTTCCGGCTTGTCGATTTATTCATATATTTTTTTTGTCTTCATACAATATCTCTTAATTTTATATAAGGATGTAATTAAGATTCACAGAATTCAATTGATTTAAGGATGTTATTGACATTGTAATTGATTCCACTAAAATAAAAGTACCAAACTTGTTGAAATTCTCACCAGTGCCCAGGTTTCAAAATATTTCTTTGGTAATTGACGATCAAATGTTATTTGAAATTATACCAAATCAGACCAGATTATAGTAGAACTTAGTATGAAAACCAGACAAAAAGTGAGTGAATTTTTTTGTCCGTGGTAGAGGTTTTTTTATTTTGTAAAGCCACATTTTCATTAAGCAGATTCTGTTAATGTATGTGTTTGATACATGCAAGCATAATTGCGATCGTTAGAGAAAATATCACCTCACAAATGTTCAAAAAATGCACCAGTTTTTCTCATAGATTCTCTTGCATTTTGCATAATATTTTTGTATGGAAAGGTATCAAATTAAAATTTATTCATCGGGTTCCACATATTTTTGAAATGTGTATCTTCCTAAAATGACACAAACAAATTTTTTTAACCAATTTATAGATTACCAAACCCATAATGTCTTAGAAATTAAGAAAATTGGTTCACTTTGAGGGTTTTGTTTGACTGTGTGGACTTGTGACATGTCTGTTTTTTCTTTAATAATATAACAAAGTAAACAATTATCTTTATCTTTAATTTATTGAAATTATTTCAAATTCTGTCAGTTACTTTACATACTATTCACATTTTAAATAACTCTGTTTTTAAAAAATATTTTATTTTTTGTGTGGTTTTTAAATTTTTTTTTACATAGTTGACAACTTTTTTGCTTCACTAAATGAAAAATAGATTTTATTATTTTTATATAAATATGTACATGGAAATTTAAGCCTAATTCTGCCCCTGAGTCAAATTGGTCAAAATAACACATTCATGACGTTGATTCCAATAATGGAATTGTAGGATTTCATAAATTATTTTATTTTATTTTTAACAAATCCACGAAACTTTAAACAATTTTTTAAAAATTGTTTAATAAATATATTTCTTTTTATTACAGAAGCGGAATAGAAAACCTTTCCTTTGTTTTTTCAAAACCAGAAAAGCGGACGAGTTGGGAAGAGGTGTTTAATGAAGCTAAACAAAAAATTGGTAAGTAATTAATTTTGATTTCAAACATTTTCTGATTCATATGTAGATATATTTTATATATGTGTATATGACATACGTATACTTACATTTGTGGCTGAGTACACCACATGCTTAATTTATGTCAATTCTTTTTGTTAGTATTATTTTCTGTTGTACATTATCAATTTTTTTCAGTTTAATGATCTGGTACTAACTGTGTTTAGTCTCTGGCCTAAGGCTTGGTCTGAAACTTCTAGATTTTAATAATTTACTTACTTATTAGAGTAACTAATTTAAATATATTTTTCTACCACTCGTCTATTTGCACTGACATATTACAATATTACTTGTATTTTAAATACACAACTTAATCGCAAACTATCTATACAAAATTTTATGTAGGCCAACACACACCAATTTACATACTGTGTAGTGTAGTGAAAAATTATTTTTATATTTGATAACTCATTTAATCTTTCAAAATGCTATTAAATATTATTTTAGTACAAATTTAATTTTTTACTAAATATATTTTTTGCTATAATATTATAGAAAACTATTTCTATTTTCGGTAGAAAATAAATCTTTGTAAATTAATCTTTTAATTAATTAACTCAAATTAATATTTCAGCACTCTCAGATGACAAGAGGCCAGCACCGGAGTTTGTGACTCCTGTGCCAATCAGGAAGACTAGAGCTGGTCTTCAGTTTACCTGTGCGGCACCAACATTGGCTTGCGGACCTAACTCCACCAGGGATGTCTGGGTAACTGGCTTTTACAGTTTATTTTGCAATTTTTAATATTGAAATTTTTCTGTAATTTTTTTTTTAAATAGAAGTGCGAACACGGAACGCTTCTTAATATTTTATATAAAATATTCTTACTTTTTCAAAATAAGTTAAGAGCTTGTTCTATAAAAATAGAACTAATTTGCCGGTGTCTTGAAATGGGGCTCGAACCACCAACCACCAGGTTACTAGGCGAGTTTCATGACTACTACATCGACAAGCTACTTTCCGCTATTTACATTGCAAGTCTCAAAATTGCCACCGTTTTGACATAATGTGCATATGCATTAGGTAACCCAAATCATGTTTTCTCATCATTGACATATATTTTGGCTGTTCCATTTCATTTCTCTTATTCGGTTCTTTCAGATATCATTTTTACATTTTTTTACATATTTATAACATATTTATTTTTAATGTTTGTAGGGTTAATTTTGTGGTTGACATAATTATTAATTTCAAAATACTAACAAACTTTGTAAACCGTTGTTACAAAGTTGTTGACCCTAAGTGCTTGTTCAGACACAGCGGGAACCGTGCCGTTTTAGAATCGCGTGAGATCCGTGCGGGTCTCATTTACCTAGGTTTGTATGTGATCGTTCAGATACAACCGTGCGGTTAGTCAACCGCTGCGGTGCCCGCAACCCAACCGCTAGAAAATAGACCCGCACGGCGCCCGCACGATCCTATTACTATGGAGCCTTACGAGAGCGTTCAGTCGGGTTGCGGGCATCGCACGGTTCTCATGTCACAACAGGAGCACGCGTGGATGATATTCTCTTTTCTATGGTTATGGATCGCTTTGACACTGAATTTTTATTGATGAAGTGGAGAAAAGACCTGTAATATGGGATCTTCAGTGTGAGGATTACTCAAATATGCCAAGAACCAAGCTTGGCAGGAGTTGGTGGAGATATTTGGAAATGGTGGAAAAAAAGAGTATTTTAGAGAAGTAGGTATTCACCAAAAATGAACTGACAGAATGATATTTATGTGTCTTGCCATGGAACACGGCCGTCGTTAACAAAGTAATGAGCGAATATATCTCTGATATTCAAAGATGGAGAACGGCACCAGAACTGTCAAACTGATGTTTATTTTCACGCGCACAAATCGCTTATTAACCGCGGCTGTGAACAGATGACACGAATCGCGTGGTTTGAAATGCGATTCTGAAACTGAACGGTTCCCGCTGTGTCTGAACAAGCGCTAAATCTAATATGTATAATTATTAACCAATTAGATTTAATATACATATTCCCAATTTCGATGTCTCCCTGTTAAACTCCACCCCACACCCCCGCTACAAAGAGGCTATGCCCCTACCCAACATTTGAATTATGCATTTACATATTTAATCTATGGAACAGTTATTGTGCGTCAGTCCTGACATGCAATCCAGTAGACGTTAAAAACAATCAATGTGATTTATACAAAGTTTGTTAGTTTATTGAAATTTATTCCATACATGTACATATTTACTGTGTAAACTTTATCAGTTGACTTTATATAAAAATTTCACCCGCCACTGCAGTATAGGGATTCTACTGGGAAGATGAAATGTAATATGTACCAAATGTTATTGCTATCGATCAGTATTGACAGTTTGAATAATTTAGAAAATTGAAATATGTATGTACTTTACACCATCAAATAAACTTACCTATTTTGAGATTCGCCTGTACCCACATACACATTTTATAAAAATTATAACAATACTAGCCCATGCACACGGGAGATAATAATTGCAGGATTTTAAAGCTGAAAATTCATGAATAGAAAACCATTTTTTTTTTTAAATTTACCTTATTCACTTAAACCTAAAACTAAATATAATAAAATAATAACAAAGTAATTTGGTGGGGGCGACCCTTGCGTGTTGTCTGAGCACACGCTGGTGCCTGTCACACTCTAATTATTTAAAGTTGTGATTCCAGCAAGTTACGTATTTTATGGACAAAAAGAGAGACAACAAAATTATAATATGTTTATTTGGGAATAAGTCAACTGAGAATTCTGGACTTGTAGAATAAAGCTCAAATCTGCTTCCACAGCGCAAACTACATATCTTAACTCTTCTCAATCCCAGGTCTTGTTTAAGTGTGACGTTTAGTGAAGATTGATCTGTCCGTCTTTTCAGAGATTGACTTCAATAAATAAATGAATAACTAATAAGAAAAAAAGGAGCAATTATACGGTATCTTTGAACCGGCGCTTTGCCCCTTTAATAAGTTCATTATACATATATACTTAATAAAATAATTCCATAATTGATTTAAATAATGTAAGTCATTTTTTGAAGTCAGCCTCCCATTATATCAAGGAAATATTTTTTTAGGTGTGCAACAGTGATGGTTACGTGGGTCAGGTGTGTGTTTTGACCCTCTTGCCAGAACCACAGGTGACTTCCTGCAACGGGGTGTGTAACGCACGTATCCTGTGCGTGGCCTGCATTCCTCCAACCCCTCAAGTGAAAGTTCCGTGTGTGCTGCCTGGTGCAGATCAGACATTGTCAGGGTTAGTATGCCTTTTCTTACCGTAAAACATACAAATTTGTCATATCTTTAATATCTGATGCCTTCCCGACTTAGTAATCAGATATTTTTATTATTGATATGTATAAGGTATGACATGGGCCACAACCAACTTGTTTTGGCGCTATTTTGTTTGATTATGATGAAATTTCAAGACTTAAAATAACATATCTTTTATCATCATCTCCCTGTATAAAATAACTTTGTACATAACTACTCAAGTTTTACTGTTTTTGAGCAATGTATGTTTCTTCATCTGGGCAGCATAAAATATTAAAAGTTTTCAAAGTAAAGAAAACATTTTTAAATGTTGAAAGTAATACGGAAATAAATATTTTATAAAAGCGTTGAGTAAAATAAATAAGTTTATTTAATATTATGCGCAAAATGTACACGTTTTCTTTGTCTATTCTTTATAAAAAAACTCATAGAATCAACAGTTTCAGAATTTAATAAGCTTAGCTTTAGTATTTATAATAATTTTTTATATTATTATTTTTTATTATTTTTATTAAAACTTTTTCACCTATTTACTATTTTATCAATTCCAAAGAAGCTCGTTGCGACTGCATCGTAGCCATTATATGGTTGCAAAGCGTCCCCAATAAAGCTGCCTAAGAGTCTAGCATCTGCTACTTATTAATAACAATTCATTGTAATTGAAAGAATATTTATTTTTAGGTTAAGTCGTCAAAACTTTTCCAACAGTAAGACGGGTATTAGCATATCCATACAAGATGCAGATGAAGAATGTCAAAATATACGACTGGAAAGGTAAGATAATATGTAGAGTTATAATAAGTACAATAGCCGACAAACATCTTGAACAATGGCTTCAGCTGCGCAGAAGACAAATTTTAGGTCTCAGGGGTGAGGTAGTATGGAGTGTGCATGCGCAAACTTTCCCCCACTACACCGAAAATAGTTCACGATGTTTGCCAGCTACTCTAACTTAAAATTACGAAACTTAATATGTAGCAATAATAGAAATAAAATTAATTAAGATAAATTATAGATGTCTCATAGAGACAAAGCTATTTATAAGAGAAAGTAGGTATGGATTGAATCCGTGAACATTACATTGTGTAAAGTGATCACTTAAGTCAGCCATATGACAGGGCATAAGCCATATAAACACCTAAAAGACTTCCATATCTACTTTTCCATATAAAATAGCTTTGTCAGACAAGACATCTATAATTTATTTTAATTAAAAATGATCCCTCTGGGGACGAAATCCAGTAATTGTGTTACTAAAAATTTGAATATACTCAAAAAATAATAAATTTAAAATTAGTAAGAAATTTGTTAGCGGTTTATCTCCCTTTTTAATATTTTAATTATAATTATTTTCTATTAAAAATATTTCCTGTCTTCGTTTCAGCTCATCATCCAGTGATGACGATGATGAAGGTTCTTCGGCAGGTGAAACAGGAAATGAACAACAAAATACAAACAGTAATACGCAAGCCCAAAACAATGCTAACACTCAAACACAAACCAATTCCTGTACAGTACAGAACAGCCAAGGTAAAGCCGTGTGTGGAACAAATACTGGACAAAACATTCCAATCAATCCTGTTATGAAGTCAAGTTCTAATCCAAATGTCGATAAATCTGCCATGGGTATAGCTTCCGGTGGGTTTCCTTATTCTGTCATTTTGATTCGTTAATGTAATTTGTAATGTGATTAACCAATGTCTCATGATTCAGTAGTACACAGGGAAACAACCAATTCTAGCTTATTTGGCAGTAGAAATAACACATTGCTGAATCAGAATCTTTGTAAATCCTGTCATTTTGTCATAATTATTTCAGCTTAGAAGCACTAGCCGACTGGTTGGGAAGATTTTTTCTTTCAGATCATTTTAAAAGCCTAATAATATCTTTTTACAAATATAATATGATTGTGGACATGTAAGCATTTAGGATTGTAGAAAATTATGTATTATTAATAATATATTGCACTATAAATGCGATGGTATTGCATGTGTAAAAAGTAGATGTAAATCCTGGCTATAAATCAGGCAGTTTGAATATTTTTAATTTTATATTTTTATTACTTACGTCTTTAATTAAAAGAAAATTGATTGAAAACATACATTTTTAACACTACCTAAGGAGAATTTTTTATTTAGACTAAACAGATTGTTCATTTTAATTGTTTATAGATCCTCTTCTGTAAAGAACCTAGTTAGAAAAGTTGCCATATTGTTGCTTAGTTATCTGTGGTTTTATATGATTAATTTGAGTGGAATAGAGGAATGAGAGGAATAGAGTAGAGGAGTAGAGGAATTGTCAATTTGAAATTCAAGGGACAAAAAAAAAACATTTCGAATTTTGTGGAACCCCGTTAATTAAAAATTCGAGGTAAAAAAAAGAAAATTGCGATTGTGAAATTCACAAAAAATCTTAAAACATAAAAATTGTCTGTATATTTGCATATTTCAAGAAATCGTTTTGAAAACGCAATATTCATTATGGTTAATATAAAGATCACGTCATTTTTATCACTAAAATACTCAATATTAACATATTTGCTGTTCTCACTTTGGAAAAAATCGAAATATTTTTTCGATTTTGTCAAATTTGCAAAAAAAAATTGGATTATGTGTGGTTTTGTAAAATTGATATTAGTTATCTATGGTTTTGTATTGTTGATTTGAGCGGAAAAGTATATTCAGGCAGGAAGTAAGTAAGTCTATATGGAATACGTATGTGTCGATTTAGAAGATTATTCATATTAAAATTAATGTTCTGGTAAGTATGTGAGTTTGTGAATGAAGGATTTTAGATAAGAATGTTTGTTGTATAGGATTGCACTGGAAAAGAAGATAATATTTATAATCATTTACGTAATTTCATAACTGTAATTTTTATATCTAATTAATTTAATTGTTATGTTTTTGTAGTGCGAGTTTTTTAGTAATTTTTTTTTAAAAATATTTATATGTTTGTAACAAAAAATATTTATGTAGAACTATTGCATTACAGCATTCACAATTTGATTTTTTTCTTACAGGAACTTCATCGCCCAAACAGTCAATTGATGAAAATAATGGTTGTAACCAGCCAACAATGTGGCTGGGTACCGAAGATGGCTGCATTCACGTGTACAACTGTTCAGATAATATCAGGATTAAGAAGAACAAAGTGAAGATCCAGCATGGTTCAGGAGTACACTGCATTGTGTTAGTTAAATTTTTAATTTATTTATCCACCTTTAAAACCAGATCAACTTTATAAAAGAAAATCCGCTTATTGGAAGAAATGTAAAGAATTTTACAGTCATATTTTGACATGTTCTTCTTGCATCAAAAACAGTAGAGCCTCAATTATCCAAGGTTATGTGGACTGAGCCTACATAAATTATACTAAGCCCTCTACACATTCAATTTGCAAACTTTTATTGATACAAATGTTCATATCCGCTAAACGTATATAATTTATTTAAATAAAGGCAAAATTCAAAATTGTAATAGGAATTTCCAATGTGGCAGCGCATAAGATTATTTTGTGTCTCTGTCACTTGGTAGCATGCAGGTATTTTTGGTAACGTTTACAGTAGTCATGTGCGGTGCAATTAATTTAAGCTCTATCACTGCTTGTCTGATATTCAGCACAATAATAGCTACGATTTTATAGCAATTGTTGGATGTCTAGGCTAAGTTATTTGACTCACAAATTCAATTTGCAAAGAAGCTTTCAGAATGAAACTCGCTTGTATTTAGAGCACTTTCTGTATATTCATAAGATTATAGAAATTAACATAAGATTATAGAAAAAATATTGGAGCAAAAATTTATTTATGTATTTTATTGAAAACATCTTTGTTTCAAAAATAGTTTATCAAAAGCACAACTCTACTTTTGAACTATAGATTATTTAAAAATTAAATAAAGTGTGAAAAAAGTGAGGTAGGAATCTACTAAAGCCTGGTCACCGAAAAGAGAGATTTTCGTACATTGACCCTACGCTGTGTATGCTTGTCGCTCGTGTACATGGATACGTAGCGTAGGGCCAATGTACAAAAATTTCTCTTTTCGGCAACTGGGCTTTATCTGATACATATTTAAACACAGTAAATAAATTTAAAAAGTCATATTTTTATGTGTAAAAAAATATACAAGCAGAGTTCATAATGATTTTCACATGCAACACAGTCATTTTATATGTATATTTAAATACAATATATTACATACAACTAATTTTTTTTCTCTATATTCACAGATACATTGACAATAAGGTGTTTGTATCCTTGGCTAATGGAGACATTATGGTTTACGTGAGAGAAAATGGTAAATAAATATATGTTTTTAATTTAGAAAATATATTCATTGATTAGCCGTTTTATGTTATCACTATTTAAATATGTATGTA
Source organism: Agrypnia vestita (assembly GCA_016648135.1). Classification (NCBI taxonomy): domain Eukaryota; kingdom Metazoa; phylum Arthropoda; class Insecta; order Trichoptera; family Phryganeidae; genus Agrypnia; species Agrypnia vestita. The sequence goes on from JADDOH010008210.1 coordinate 48,692, forward strand.
ATATTTTAGGTGGTTGGAATGAAAGTAGCAGTTTGTCAGTGGGAACAGTTTCGTGCCCGGTGACCAAGCTCATGCTATCCGGGGGGAAACTGTGGTGTGCTCAACACACTAATGTGAAGATTATCAACCCAGCTACTGTGCAGGTAAAGTATTCTATTTGTTTTATCACATTTTAAATTAATTGTGCATTAATCAGCTCGTAAAAATAATTTGCAAATGGTTTATTGGTTTAATTCATATTCCTCATTAAATGAAATATTGTTAATCTGGGATGGATGGTGGAAATAAATCGCGGATAATTGAATTCCCAGTTAATTCAAAAGCTTTGAAAAATTTTCTAACAATACAGAAAAGTTACAAATAATGTCAAAAAGTCAAATGGCAGTCAAAAATGTTACAAATATGTAAATACCTATGTTGAAGGGATGTCAAATTTATGGATGTCTTTTTATTTGCACAATTTTATTATTTACTTCACTAAAAATACAACAACAAAGAAACAGGAATCACTCAAAGAGAATAGACAGGAATGTTTTAGATTGATTAGATTGTCATTTCCAATTTGGATTTATTAACTTGTAAATTTGCACTGGCATAAGATCTTCAGTGCAGTTAGATCATCACTTCTTAATTTTTTGATGTGAATGGCATTTTGAAGGGATGCCTTGTCTCTTTTAAAACCACGTCAATCGTCCAGAAGACGCGATAAAATCACCCTGCAACATTAATTCTTCATAAAAATATTTTATTTTGCCCAAACACAACGAAAATTGTGGCACCATTAACAGTTGACATTAAGCAGTGTTGCCATCATAAATTACGCACTCTATTGTAAAGAAGTGACCATAAAAACTGGACGCACCTATCCCTCATAAAGCTAACTAACCACCCAACAAATGATTAAATATGTAATAAAAATAGAGTAAACTATTTGACTTTGACAAACAGCTGACGTTTTTGACTTTAAATATGTTTTTGGCCATTACGAACCTTGAAACATTTTCGTTTTAAAAAAATATTTTTTCAATGAGTTTTGAAATTTGTCCTGATTAATCTGCATTCTGGATGGTCCGGAGTCTACTGTCTTGTACCAAAATGACATTTTGGCCTACCATTTTGATAAATTTAAGTGAAATTTGTATTTAAACAAATTACTATGCACATACAGACATATTCGATGATGAGCGATATTTGAACAATAAGCAACAAGTTAAAAATGACACATTCATTCTGTTTTAAAAAAATTAATTATTTGGATTGGAACCAGACAGTTCTGTTTTGAAACCTGGTCAAATCCAGACCCATACAATTTTTTGAGTTGAGTTTACAAAAATTTGTCTGATGTGTGACAATTTAGTTAAGAATTGTTGAAATAATAAAATAAAATAATTTACCATTACGCTATTTCCGGAGAGGATAGAGCGCCACAATCTTCTGTCCTGACACACGACTCTTGCCTCATTCACATTCATACATCTTTGCATGCAAGCTTGATGATTGTTGAAGCTCCTAACAGGATCATCTTTCAGTATCTGGTCATGTCATGTCTCCGTAGTCGCCCTCTTTTTCTGGTGTTACCAACACTTGCGTTGTTTCCTCATTCATTCGCTCAACACACCAACTATGATCAGTTTTATATTCTTTCCTAATATATTCATTCTTTACTCTATCATAAATGAATTTAATAATTTACTAAACAATATTTCTGCAGGTGGAGGATTCTTTCTCTGTCAGTAATGACTTCCAGAAGCCAATAAGTCACATGGCCATATCGGGTTTGGCTGTGTGGGTGGCTTTACATAACACCGCTGCCCTCAAGTGCTACCACGCCAGTACTAAGGAAATGTTAACAGAATTGAACATCGCTCCCGCTGTTACTAAAATGCTAGCTGGTAAATTTAAATCAATAATTAGACCTTCAATTTCCATGTTTACATATCTTAGATACTAATTACGTATATATCTGAAAGAAGAATTAAATTTAAGATCATTTCAATTTAAGATCAACCACCCTGGAAGAATATAATTTAAATAGAAAATGGATGATTTTTTACAGAGGTTATTAATTTTTTTAATGGGCACTTATTAAGGTACATATTAAATTATTATTTTATTGGAAAATTATTGCAAAAAAAACAAAGTAGCCATGTTATGTCTATTTCTGTAAAACTCCTCCTCTGTGACTTACATGCATATTTACCCAGAAAAGAACATCATGTATTTGTAAATGAAATACCTATAACGTAGCAAACAGATTTTTTAATCCGATAAATTATTTGTTAAAAACGGTTGATTAAAAAATTTTTTTTTTTCAAATTTCATTCAATTTTACAAGAAACGGTTTTTTACTAATCGGATATGCTATATTGTAGATGTATATTTAATTTTTGATAAGTACATGATCTTTTTTCTGACAAACATGCACGGGGAAAAGTTGCATTTCAGTCACGGAGGAAGACTTCTACTGAAATAGACATAACTTGGCCATTTAATTTATTTTCAAAAATTTTCCAATAAAATAATAGTACAATATGTTCCTGAATAAGTGCCAATAAAAAAAATTGTAAAAAATCACCCAATTGTTATATATTAAATATAAGTACATTTTTACTACAGTGTATGTAAATCTCTTTCCAATTAAGCAAGACAATCAAATTAGTTTGTGCAAGCCGTGCGTATGTCTCATATTGTTTCGCTGTGTTGGTGTTTACGGGTTTCAGTACCAACACAACGAAACAATGAGCCTCATACGCACGGCTTTTACATATTGATTGTTTCTTAAATGGAAAAAGGTTACATGAGATTTGGCATTGTAACGATAATACATATATCTGTTATTATTTTAAATGAACAGGTTGTGATGATATTATAAGACAACATAAAGCCGCCTGCCTGCGTGTTACATCCCTTCTCGCCTGCCGTGACCTGTTGTGGGTTGGAACCAGTGCTGGAGTATTGCTGACCGCGCCATCTGCTCCTCCGCGTCCACCGATTTCACCTACTCTGTGTGGTCAGTCAATCATATTATTATTGTTTGATCCCTGTGTGTTTCTTATACATCATCAAACACTATTATTAAAAAAACTGTTAACAGTTGTCAGCTCCGTCAATTGGCAGAGTGCTCTGGTTGCGAGAAACTCCGCACACGCCAATTGGCTTTTCGCGTCAATATCACATTCATTGCCCAGTGTTCACCCAGCAACCGTAACTTGTTTTAAAATTAGAATACAGTGCCGAAGTTATTTTTTCATTGTTTTGGCTTTATATTTTAATTATAAAACAACTTACGGTTGTGTCAATGTGACATTGACGCGAAACGCCAATTGGCTTGTGCGGACTGCGGAGTTTCTCGCAACCAGAGCACTCCGCCAATTGGCGGAGCTGGCAGTGAACCTGTTAACCATTGTTGAAATTTTGAATGAAAAAAATTAAAATAGTAAAAAATCTACAATTTTAAATCTATGTAATATTTATAAAACTGCAAAAATATAAGAAAATTAGAAATATTCTACATGAAAAGAAATAAACTCTACAAAATATCAATTATACATTTTTATTTCATCTAGTATTTTTTCAGGAAATATGAAATATAAATGAATATTTTATAATATTATATATTTTTTTATAATAGAATAAGAACAGGATAAAAAAATTTTTTTTCAAAAAAATGTTTCTTTAATCCTGTTCTTATTCTAAATACAAAATTGCCTGAAAAAGAAAAATCTCATCAATACATATTACAGACGTCTCATAAGCTATTTTTTATATGGAAGTCTTTTTGGGCTTACGACCTATCGTACGGCTGGCTTAAGTGATCACTTTACACAATGAAACATTCACCAATTTCACCCATGATAGATTACAACAACTATCAAATTTTTGGATGTTTTATTTAACCTTGCACACCTCGTTCCATATGTGTTGTATTTTTATTACCGCTTTCTGTGGTTTGAAAATTTGTCATTACCATAGACATAAAGATATCGCCGTTGGTATATAACTAGGAGTTTCTATAAGACATCTATAATATATCTCGATTAATGATGTTCTCCTGGAGATAAAATCTAGTATTGTGTTCTTGAAATTTTTTTGAACATATTAAAAATATTCTGAATATAGAAAAATCTCAGTTTTCACGGCATCAAATAATACATCTAAATTATTTTATTTATTTTATTGGTTTATTGAAATATTAAAAAGTCAGTCTTTACCTATGTATTCTTTTTTTCATTGTTTCATTTAGAGAGCTGTCCTGATTATTATAAGTTTTTCTGTCTCAGATATTTTCAATTTCGGAATCAGTTTCAGTTTCTGTACTAGAATTTGGATGTATTCCCATAAACTTAATATTAATAAGTATGTATTTAAAAACTGACAAATCCTATTTATTATTATTATTATTTATTATTATTTACTTTATCTTATGTCTTACATTTTTGTAATCTTTTACTGTTTATATCTTACTTACCTGTCTTAATTTTTGTAACTTAATTTAATATTTCTTTGTCTATATCTTACTTATTTAATCTAATGTCTTAGAATACATACATATATGATAATGCCCCCCAATTTTAAACACGAGTATAAATTCACATTTAAAAGTGGGTAAGCGTGTAATATAAATGTGTATTAATTATATAATATTGAAAAGTTAAGTTTCTTAAGTTTGTACATTTACCAAATAAATTTAATAAAAAAAAAAATTTCATCTTACCTGTAAAATGTTAAAAAATGGTACATTTTAAAATTAAATGTTATATATTATTTATCTGTTCCAGGTATTCCACAAGGCCACACGGGACACGTCCGCTTCCTGACTGTTGTGGAGTCTTCAGCGTTAGCCAGCGCCGGCTCTTCGGCTCTCAGCACTCCGAGCAAAGGGAGTCAAAAACAATCTCTTCTCAGGAGGTCCACTCACTCCCCGAGCCAATTGAAAGTGGCGGCAGAACAGAACACATCTAAGCAACTGCTTGTCATCTCAGGAGGAGATGGCTATGAAGATTTCAGAAGTTCGGGAGTCTCTGAAATCGCAGGCAGGGAAGATTCTACCAATCACCTTCTTCTCTGGAGAGTTTAAACATGTATTTTCCTATAGATAAATTTTTAAAAGAATTTTCATTCTCACAATATCTGTAGCAAACCGACAGATTAATTGACCATAGGGTATTTTTTTAGTTTAATTTTCGACCATACGGATAGTGAAAATTTTTAATTTTATTTGTATTATTATTAAATAAGTTAACTTGTTACATCACTAGTACTGTGTTATTTTTAAGTGCCAAATTCCGACGTGTCATTTAATAATATGTGTGATTTCAAACCATTTAAAACACCATCTACACTTTGTAGCTTAAAATACACAAAGAGAATATATAAAGAAAAGACAGATAATATTTAAATGCCTGTAATGTTTATTGATATATTATACTCACATCAAAATATATTTAGTACCTGTGTAATTGGTATAATATGTAGATACAGGTTTCTACTATCATATCTTTTGGTGAATTATTTTTGTAAAAAATTCCATTTCATGCTAAAGACTATAGAGATTAAAATATAAAGTGATATGCTTTCATCATTATGTGTTTTTCTTATAAAAATGGAGTAGGTATTACCAATAATACATTGGCATTTAAAACTATTGTCGTTCTCTACATCATTTTATTTCAATAAGTAGGTACTTTATTATTTTTCTCCAAAAAAAAACACAATTTTTATGAGCAAAATTCCATATCACTGCTTTAACTAAAAAGTCTTATTATATCTCATTTATATTTAGGTAGAACTGTCTTATTTAATAAAATAATTTAAAACTAAGAGAAAACATTTTTCGTACAGGTAATATTATGATTTATATATTTTTTTCTTATTAAATTAGGAGATATAATATATGTACTATCGTTAAATAACTAGTCATGATTTATTTATTAAGGTTAGATTTTTCTCTGGATAGTTAGACTACTGATAACATAGAATGGTATTATTAAATGTTTAGATACATAGTTATTTATATACACCTATTAATTGTCGGCGCTTCGTCCATGGTGGATGTTGTGCCAATATACAGTTGTTGTCATTACAATATTTTGCATGTTAATTTATTGATTGTTAGCACAATAGAAAAGTTCAATGTGTAGCTATATCCAAGACAATAGTACATGTATTTGCAGAAATTGTTGAAGAAATAAAAATATAAGTAAAATTAGTTAGAACAACAATATTAACCCTTCCGCTTGCCGTTCAATCTAAGAATTGCTGATTATTTTATTGTATTATTTTAAATGCAGCCACAAGTTGGTATGTAATGCTTTCCATTTGTTGGTATTTTACTGGAAATGATAGGAGACATTTTAAAGATAATTTAGTCAGTACAGAAAAATTATAAAATATTTTTTTATCTTTTATTTTTCAATGAGTGATCACGGCTAATCTCGAGCACCCTGAAGTGTCGTTTTGTAGGCTAATGAGTTAACAAGACTTTTCAAAGGAAAATTATTTGTTATTACATAAATGGTACAGTATTTCAAACAGATTTAAGAATATTTCCTCAACAATTATTCTTAACTTTCATTCTTAACATCATTCATATTTTTCCTATGCTATATACTTAGTTTATTGTTCCTCAAAAATCTAGAATCAACATTTTAATAAATTTTATTGAAGAACAAATCAAAATTTTACAATTTAATTTTATTTTAATAAAATGTTCATAATTTGAATGAATCTCAGTCAATATACATACACAGTTGGAATCGCTTTTTGTATTATAGTTTTCAGTTTGTAAATCATGATTTCAAATATAGAATATGTATTAAAGTAAAATCCCGTTAATTCAAACCCTGATAATTCGAAATTCGCCATAATTCAAAATTTTTCTAACACTAGTAGATTAACTCCAATAAATTGAATGAACACCGGTAATTCGTGATTAGAAGTAATTTTTAGCTCCTTACGCCATAAATCAACACATTTTTGTTCACATAATTCGATTTTTTTTTGACAATTGAAAAAAATATTTCTTTTTTTTTCGCAAGCGAGAACATATGTCGATATCGGGTACATTAGTAATAGAAATCTTTGTATTAGCATAATAAATAAGCAAAAATACAAACATTTTCACAAAATGAATGTTTTTTTCATGAGTTTTACGATTTTTGGCAAATTTCACAATCGCATCCCATTTTTTTTTTGAATTTCGAGTTAACCGGATTCTGCACAATCCAAAATGATTTTTTTGAGTCCCTTGAATTTCGAATTAACAATGTTTTACTGTAGGTATGTATCTATTATACAGACAAACTTCAAGAAAAGCTTTTTGTTAATATCTGCGTAGCCGCCGGTGACTTAGTGTCATATTAAATGATGTCGATGATAATGTCAGTGTCAATCACATGATGTCGATGACCAACAATGCCATCACCCATGCTACATTGTGACATGTTTTAAATAATTTTGCTGTAGCTTATTAAATATTACTCATCTTTCTTTCCTCCTTAATTTTTATAAATTCGTCCGTCTAGTTTTGTAACACTCTGATTGTATATTTTTAAGGGCTGACCTCGTTTCGGTGGATCCGTATCACCATCTGTATGGGTTGCGTAAGAAGAATATATTAAAAATCTTAATGAATATTTTTGAAATATTGTCAAAACGTGTGAATTAAGCATTCCTGTAAAATTTCACCACACAGAACCACAAAGATATTTTCCAAAATTTTAATGAAATACATAATACTTTGAAGCCAGCGCGACAAAATTACATAATGAATTATTTCAAAGTGATCACTGGCATTTGTTATTAGTGTAAAGTAATAAATTAGTGATGAGTTAATTTTTTAATTAGTATCAAATCGTGATCAAAGAGGTGATTGTTTTTTAATCATCATGAAACAAAAGTTTTCCGGGTGTGCACATCTCCCACGCTTCCAGTGAGGGATATTCAACTATTTGTTAAAAAGAAACATGTAATAGATACTTTGTTCATTGACGTTATATTATGTTTCGGTACTCGTCATATTTCAAAATCAAAATAATATTCTTTATATTTTATTACAAATAAACTTTGTTTTCAGCTTTATTTACAGTCTTATGTTTTGTGCAAAACAGAATTTTGTATTGTAGGTCAAAATCTAGCTTGACCTCTGGCTCAAGATTGTAAGTCCACAAAGCCAGTAGGTTCTTGGAAGAATCATAATTACATTAATAAAGAAGTTTGTTTGTGGTTTGCATTGTTGTTGCAGTAACTATAGTTACATCTGTGTGACTCAAATATATGTATGTACATCTGTGTACCGTACTGTATACACATAGTCCATGAAATATCTGGATGACTTTCCAGATGGAATTAGGGACTGTTAATGGTTGTTTCCATTAGAAATGTCTTTTGATTTTCAAAGTTCATGGTTACTGCAACAAACTTTTGTTTCAAAAGTGAATAAACTTTTTGCATTATGATTAGAAGGAGCGCTTATAATTTGTTCAGTCCTGTTATATTTGTTATGATATATGTAATGCATTTGTTATAATTTTCATTCTAACCGTGTTCATTCTAACATAATGGACACAAGAACAATGATCATTGTAGCCTCGTAGCGTAAAAGAATGTGTTTTGTTAAACTATTTGATTTGGAGAAATATTTTCACTGTTAAGAATTGTAAAATTTATTGAGAGCGTTGAAGAAAGATTGGACTAGAAATAAATTATTTGAAATGTTGGGCTATCGATTTTATCTTTGGCTAGTAAATTCATTTGCTCAATTGCTCACGAGAAAAAAATATATTTACTAAATTGTAAGTATATGTTTAACATTGAACATGCTGAAATAAAATTAATTTTTGATGTGTAATGCATGTGAATGAATGTAGGTATGTGCATGAAGTAAAAAGCCTTGTAATGATTAAAAAAAATCTGATCACGGAAGGGATATATTCATAGCCCTCATCGTGTTTATACTACATATCTATACAGAAGGGATACTCACCTTTTTATGCTATCTATACTGAGTACATCTACTAATGCACCAGTTTAATATACTTGAAATATGAAATACTATATAACATATAGCTATACATATAACATCTTTAGAATTTCATTGAATATTTGATATATACATAATTGAATTAAAAATGTAAAAATTGAATGTGAAAGTTTAAAAACATGGTATGAAGCATTGTAAATATGATTTTCGTTTGCACATAATTTTGAATTTCTTATTAGAAACCAGAAGTTGTGAAAGAAATGAAATTGTTCCTTTAGAGGTAAAACTCAATAAGTGACGTTGGAGTTGTTTTGAGATAATGAGGTTTAACATTCAAAATGTGATATTAAAATTATTGAAAATATTCAAATTATGAGTTTTACCACTAAATAACTATAAATAGACACAGAATATTCACTTACTGATTTTTACTCGGAATAGAGATGAAAAAAATATAAAAAGTATTCATAACTCATTTTGGTTAATATTGCGGTTAGTGAGTTTTATATCTAAAGGGATGAAATAATTTGTTGTCTAGATGGAAAAGTAGATAATATGATAAAACAGTTGCTGGTGAGCTCGAATCTGGATAGCCAAATTTGAAATGTGGGCAATTTCAGGTCCTTTTAAAGAGTACATCTGGATTGTTTGTTCCTTCTCCTGGATCCTCTTTAACTTCCCCAAAAAGTATGCATGTATGTACGTACATGTATTAATTTTCTTTCCTTCTCTAACAACAGTTTGTAAGAATTTTTCATCTTTTATGAACAGAATTTGACCATTCCCAATATGGAGAACAGTCTTTTAAAAGTGTATGTACACAAATAGTTGTATAAGTCTGGTATTGTACACGGTATTGAAAAGTGAAATTGACTTATAATGGTTAAGAGTTGTATACATTTTAAATTTGAGTAATCTTATGTAAATTTACTAAGTTGGATTCTTGAAAAAAATCATTTACGTGCCATTATATAAAAGATCTCTCATACTCAAGGGTACATAATATAAGTTAATTGTATAATCCCAAGTGCAGCCTAGAAATTGATGTTTGTTCATTTCAGAGAGGCCTATTTACCTCTTATAATATTGACAATAAGCATATCACCCGCATATACTATACTTCCAATTTTCCAATTTTGTTTATAACATTGCATTTTCAAAGTATAATAAAGGTTCAAAAGATATCCATATTTTGTTACGCGAGGAAAGCATTTTTGGTCTATAATTTTTCAGTAGATATTATTGGTAATTGATTATACATACAAAATATTATATTAACTGAAATTAAAAAATATCTTTCAATGTCAATTACATATTATTAATGTTTGAGATGACTTTTCGTCACTCTTATTTTCAAATGACAATTAAAATCTGCATATCAAAATGACTCAATAATGAAACTATACGTTTTTACTTGCTCCATAAATCATTTTGATTACTACAATGATTATGTATTTTAATGGCCACATATGTATTTGTAAATTTCGTCAGATTCTTCTAACCAAAAGTTGCCAGAAAATAAGTAAGCGAATAGTATAAATGTTATTGCAAACGTAATAAATTGAAGAACCGTGAAAGAATATTTTTAATGTTTTGTATCGCTGGTATTTTTATTATCAAAAACAACATATTTTGATAGAACAAGACATATTGCACGACATAAATTTTTGTAAATTATTCTCCCAACACTGTTAAAAGATTTGTGTGATAATAGTTAATTTATATATATATATTACATAGTGAATGTTAAAATAGTATATGTATTATAATAATATATAATAGTTTAATCCATTCTGTATATACAAGTAAAGAGCTTTATTTGAAAGGTAAGATAAAATCAAATGTTACATTTATGTGACACAACTATTGTGCATCTGAAATATTCCATAAATGTTTTACGATATAAGCACTTAAATACTAATATTATTATTTTTACATTGAGTCCTGATTTTTAGATACCTACTTCTTTTGTACAAACCGCAGACCACCAAAATGTATAGACATGAACTAATGAGAATTTCTTGGTACGCAACCCTGGTGCCATGGTTTCCAATACGTTTGACTTGTTTGAAAAAAATTACTATGAGCTTGTTAATTTAAAAACAGTTATGAAAAGGTTAAATGTATAAGGCCTTAGTAAATATGTCACAGTGTATTACAAGATGATGTTCTTTTAAGAAATCCGTTTTGAAACCCAATTTAAAAAAAAGTCTATTGTAAAAAATACTTTGCGTTTAATTTTGCAAGAATAAAACTTTAACAGTAGTATAAATGCTTCCACTGTGATCCTATAGAATGGGTTTAGTTCATCTCTGTAAATTTTTATACTCTGTGGTGCAAATTGTTTTACTAACCGAGTAATCTCAACTACTATTCTTTTTGAATTCACTCACTGATGAAATTGTCTCTTATGATGTAATGTTTATAATTAGATTTTTTTTTTTTAAATATTTATCAATAAAGTGGCATTTAAGATTAAGCATCAAAAGAAAGATTGTTAGCCGAAGTATCTAACTTTATTGAATTTCAATCGGAATTTTCTATTTTTGTTTTAAAATCGAGCCTAGGTCAATTATCAATTTTTAGTTTCCATCAAATTTGTATGTACATATAAACAGTGAGTTTATTAAACCGTGTAATAAGTTATATTTTATAATTTCTTAAACTTGTATTAGTTTTAACATTTTTTATTATTATAGATTTTCGTAGCAGAAAGAATTTGATTGATGTAAATGAATATTATATATTATGTATGACTAAGTGTATTTATTGTTTTTTTAAATAAATATTATCACAGAAATTTAATTTTTTTTATTTCGCCTGTAACCCTAGAAAGCTAACGTTCGGGCGTACCCCATTAAAGCTAACCATCCGTCGAAACGAACTTGAAAAAGTACTTTTTTTGCAAAATATATCAACTTTATGCACTTGATATTCTACAATATCGTTAAATAAAAGGTTTTTTTAATAAAAATACGTCTTATAAATTAAACTTTATTTATTTATTTAAGAACTACAGTAAAATTTCTAAAACATCTGAAAAAAAAGATCTTTATTTTTACATAAATTCTAACATACAAAATCAACTAGAAAAAATAATATAACGTTCTATGTTTTGGCATTTTATGATTATACAAAAAAGTAATTATGATATAAAACTTATTTATATTTAGCGCATATGGTACAAAAATCAATCTGATGTTCGTCATATATCGCTACCTTAAATTTGGCACAAATAATTTTAGTCATATGCTTTTTCTTGTAGTGGCACTTCCCACACGTTTTTCTTTTGTGATTTTGTTGTTTCGAAGAAGTTGATAGCTCTTCTTTATTTTCCGATCCTTGAAAAAGAGCTTGGCCTGATGACTGTTGGTCTTGGCTAATGGATAGTTGCGCTGAAAGAACACTCCTGATTTTATCTTTCAGTTTTGCGTAGGCATTGTTGTTTTTACCAATCTTGCCTTTATTCAAGGTTCCACAAGTCGAAAGTGTAGTGTTTTCATAAATTCTTTGCGTGGAATTAATTTCTAGCCGGGTGATAGATAGAAGAAAAGATAGATAAAAAATCGGTTTTTACCTCGCATGTTCCCTTGAGGCAATTGAATGATGCTGGTCTGTGAGGATCTGGAAGAGTACTGGAGTTTCATTAAGAACTTATTCCACAGTTGGGGATAAGTCTCGAGGTGTACTCATTTGACTATCTTCGGAATTAGATGGCTCATAACTTTCGTCACTTTGGACAACGTCTTCCAGCACAAAGTTTTCCGTCTCACTGGTGGACGTATCATCTTGGTCTTCGAAACTATACTCTTTGCTTACTAACTTCGATATCACATCATTATTTAATGAAGATATGGTAAAAACCTATAACAAACACAAGTTATGTCAAAAATATACTCGACCTTTCCGTTAGTTTTTTGTTTGAGTGTGCGTGTTTGTCTTAAGCTAACCTAACCATCCGTCGAAACGATGGGCAAAGGTCAAGTATCTCAAAAACTATAACACTTATCTGCCCAATGCATGTGCCACTGCAGCGACCTCCCTGGTGACCAAGTTGATTAGCTAAGACAAAACATTCGGATTCACCGATAAACAGAGATCGCTATTTTTCTTTACGATGCCCGTCGATTCGACGGAGGTTAGCTTTCTAGGGTTAAATAAATATACTTTCTTGTTTTTCCTTATGCCTAACTTTGTAAGAAAGTTAAGGTAATACATTTTCATATTATGTTAGACAACCTAGTGGCCCACGAGTGTTTTCATAAATTTTTTTTTCCTTTTTATCTACAGGCCAGTTTTCCATTAATCCTGATGGCTTTTTCTTATGCGATGCTTTAAATAACTTCATATTGAAGAATACAAAATTGATAAAAATGTTCTTAGGTTTTCACGGCCGTTCAGAATTTTCTGTGTTGTTTTTCTAGGATGTTCTACAGTGTATATCTGACCCCTCTGGCCAACATGGATCCCATTGCAGAGTCCATCATCAGGGCTGATGTAATGAGTGTGTATTGATGTTAAGGTTAAATATTGCAAGCCAATAACCTAACCTAATATGTAGTAACCTAAAGACAAAATATTTGGTGGAATAATTGTGTTGCACAACGTGCAATTTCAGGTAGTGCGTAAAGTCTATGTTGAACATTTGAGAATCTTTTTAGAAAACTTCATGGAGATACATATATACCTAGTGTACTTCATGGAGATACATATATTTTCATATATAAGAATGATGCCATCGTTGAATTGAGAAATATTCTAACATAACATAAAATAATGCATAAAATTACCAAGAAAAAGCAAAATTCTTAGCTTGGTTCATCTTATATATATTGCAACTGATTCATCTAAAGTACGTAAGTTTTAGGTAGTTCATTGTGAGATCACTTTTACAGAAGGAGTTTGTATTTATGTTACAGTGAATCTGTATTTCTAGTGAGTATATTTTCACTGGCATTTTAGCGAAATTGTATTCAAGGTTATTCTTATCATATCCAAGTAGATTTTCACCAATAGAAATTAATACAAACTAGTGAGAAATATTTTAACTGATATCTTACTGGTGAAATTATGTTGGTTTCCGAAATGTCATTAAAATTAAATTTGACAGATCATGAAAGATGTCTATTTCCGGATTGAGATTGACTCTTAGAATAACAATTTAATTTTAAGTTATTGCGTGAAAAAGGTTCTTACTTATTCATTTCTTCTGTGCATATCAACATTATATACCGGTTAGGTTAGTTTGAGAAATGAAATTACATTCATGGGTAATTTATAGTTTCACCGATACTGTGCAGTGAATCTAAATTCATTGATTGACATGTTTTCACTGCCCGACCGGGTGAAATATATTTCTACTAGTGAAAATATAGACTCCCTAGAAATACAAATTCACTGTAACATATACATATATGTTATATTTAAAGCTTTCGTGGGTAACAGATAACAAATTATTTTCTTGGGGAACCCATGTCAAATAGTCCTGAAAAGTTCTTAGGTACACGTCTTAGATTTTGAGTAAATAACATTACTCATACCCAATGTTCTCTTGAATCCTGTCTTAAAATGATGAGTCAACTGGACCATTCGAAGCAAGAGCCAAAATGAATAGGTCAATAAATCTTAGTATATTATTAACGTCACGATTACCTGTATGCAATTTACTTACCTAATTACTTTGCTAAGTGGTTCTTCGTTTATGGCAAGGTTTATTATTGATGATGATTTTTCTTATGGATGTATTTTATATTAAAACATTAGGAACTTACTGGTGGTGCAATGTTCCCCTTCTGCCAGTTTCGTACATCATTCGGAAGTTGTCAGTAGGTGCCTGCATTCACCTCGTTTATTAGTTGATGGGTGTATTTTTCTTTAAATCTTCCTCTCTACTTCTTGCATACTGTTGCAAAAGCAATATGCTGTTGCATATCAATTTTTGTTAATATAATGTAACAGAGATTTGTAAACTGCAGGCGCATGCATTGGGCTTATTTAAAAATGCTGACTGCACGCTACTGACATACTGTTATGGCAAAATCAATTATATGAATAACTTTTATAAATGTAATAAATTATTTAACGCTACTGATATACTGTTATGGCAAAATCAATTATATGAATAACTGCACGCTACTGATATACTGTTATGGCAAAATCAATTATATGAATAACTGCACGCTACTGATATACTGTTATGGCAAAATCAATTATATGAATAACTTTTATAAATTTAATAAATTTGATGTGTTTTTAGGTATCTTTGCTTTGAAATGTAAGCACTTAAACAATGCTTCAACTAAATGCTTTGAAACTATGTAGTTATGTTTGTGATGGCTCCTCTTCTTCGCCTTTCAGCTCGATCCTACTCCTAACTGAGTTTACGCCTTGTTAGAGGCAAACAAGCTATCTATCTACGTCGGGTGAAGGCTCTACGGTTTTTAACGTAGTATTTCCAAACACCCTCGCTTTATTCAAGACCTCCCCAGTTCACGTTGTGTAATTTTTTGTTTCGAACTATAGGGGATGAATTGGTTTTGTGGTAACCCTAACGCAAGCTAAATTAAATACTGGGGTATGAAGTTCGTGAATGTTCATGGAAAACGCAAAAAAAACTACCTAGCACGTCAATTAAGCCCTACGGTGCAATTGCTAAACATACTATGTTCCGTGGCCCTATATTATTTACCTATCATTCCTACGGACTGAAACCACTGCATCTGGTGTAGCTGCGCTTCCAGAGTGCGCGATCCTCTGCTCCCACGCCCTCTCCGCTCGATCCCCCATTGTCTTACCTGTATGGGATCGACCGCCATCCACTGGAAAGGTTAGTAACGTGCCGTTATCACATGCGCATGCACATATAGAGTACATAGATCCCCTGAGAGCCCTCGAGTCCTTCGTAGCCGCTCCTATGGATGATTCCGTCTTCGACGCCCTCGCTGATTAATAATTTTATCTTCCGCCGTTATCTCGCTGTGCTTATTCCTTACGATCTTTTATATTTACTCTGCATTATTTTTATATCAATTACATTGTTACGTTTATTTACTAGCCGGCCTAAGTCCCGTCGCCTGTATCTGGCCCTATACCTCATTCTAGTGGTACGTTGGATTCTAATGGATGAAGGGGGGTTGTGGAAGGTATGTGTAAATGTATGTGTACGCGGAAAATGTGTTTGCTTTAAATTCGACTCCTCCATACCCAAAGGCTCATCGGTGACTGATCCCATCATCCTTCTCCCGACACGAGTTCCGGATACGTTGACCTGAGCCTGGATGCGCCTTTTCATGTTGGGCCTCTTCTGTGCAAAGTACCGCACCATCCCTCGCGTCAGTGTCTGGCGTCCGGGCTCAGAGCCAGTTTGCCCCCCGAATTCCAACTCCTCCAGGTTAAACTAAGTTAAACTACGGTATATATACTGAAGCTACTGTAAAGATGGTCCCGGGCCACCTGTCAAGTCAAAAATATGCGAGTGGGGAGGGGGAGTTTCCTAGGCTCCCCAACCCTCGCCTGTGAGCAACTGCAGCCCATTGGCCATTCGCGACACTACAGTGACTGCAACCACCCTCCCAGGTAGTACTTATTATAATCTGATATGCATCAATACGTTCAATCCATTCCAGACGAGGGAAGACATCCGCACGGGTGTTGTGCCACCCGTGAAGAGCCCCCTCATACACTACGTACGAATAGATACATACTAATAAAATATAATATACATACATATACATACATATACAATACATAAATAAATACTTGTAATGGTTGGTTGCCATGTGGTTTCACGAGGCCATGACCCCTCGTATTAGTAGATGGAAAGGTGGATCTGGACAGTAGGGATATGCCTAGCCCCTGGCCAGGGATGTCGGTGTATTTTCTCCAAATGGTGTACAGCTAGAATCCTGCCATCGATGATGATGGGATCTGCCTAATTTTCTCCGACTGATGTGTAACTGGGACCCTGCCATCACTGATGAAGATGATGTTGTCACTATCGAAACGTCACCTGATGATATATAGCTGAACCACCGCTAGTGATGATGATGATGATGATGATACTATCGTAACGTTTCCTGACGATATATATCTGAGACACCGCTAATGATGATGATGATACTATCGGAACGCCTCCTGACTATATATGACTGGGACACCGCTAACGATGATGATGATACTATTGAAACGTCTCCTGACGATATATAACTGGGACACTGCTAATGATGATGATGTTGATGATACTATCGAAACGCCTCCTGACGATATATAGCTGAACCACCGCTAGTGATGATGATGATGATGATGATACTATCGTAACGTCTCCTGACTATATATAGCCGAAACACCGCTTATGATGATGATGATACTATCGTAACGACTCCTGACGATATATAGCTGAAACACCGCTAATGATGATGATGATGATGATGATACTATCGAAACGCCTCCTGACTATATATAACTGGGACACTGCTAACGATGATGTTGATGAAGATACTATCGCAACGCCTCCTGACTATATACAACTGGGACGCTGCTAACGATGATGTTGATGATGATACTATCGAAACGCCTCCTGACTACATACAACTGGGACGCTGCTAATGATGGTGATGATGATGATGCTATTGAAACGTCTCCTGACAATATATAACTGGGACACTGCTAATGATGATGATGATGATGATGCTATCGAAACGTTTCCTGACGATATATAACTGGGACACTGCTAATGATGGTGATGATGATGATGCTATCGAAACGCCTCCTGACTATATATAACTGGAACACCGCTAATGAAGATGATGATGATGATACTATTGCAACGTCTCCTGACGATATATAACTGGGACACTGCTAATGATGATGATGATGATGATGATACTATCGCAACTTCTCCCGACGATATATATCTGAAACACCGTTAGTGATGACGATGATACTATCGGAACGTCTCCTGACGATATATAACTGGGACACCGCTAATGATGATGATGATGATGATGCTATGGGAACGTCTCCTGACGATATATAACTGGAACGCGGCATATGAATAGACAAATAAATACCTAATTAATTAATTAATCATTCAATCAATCAATCAATTAAATAAATAAATAGAAGTAAATAAATAAGTTCGGCGTCGAGCACACGAGCCGCCCGATCCCTGGAAGTTCACACACATGCAGAGAAGGGTTAATTTGGCAAATTAATTCGCCCCTATTATGGTCAGTACGGATTCAACATGCAAACAAACACCTGTGGATAAAAGTATATTAAAGTTTACGGTACAGGGGTTAGCTTTCACTGTCGGCGCTTCTTCCGCCTCTGTCTGGGGTGTCGAACCCGAGACCATTCTTCTTAATCGTGCGCCACCTTTATATATCGTTATAATCTCAAAACGGAAAGAGGATGACATGACTTACCCATCTGCCGCCGATTATATCCATTCCAGTGCATCGTAGTTTCACTTTATGTACCTCACTTTATACCTAAGGATTGCGGACACTTGCCTTGCACGCGCATACGATTCACGGACCCCTAATTAACTATAGTTCGCGACCTAACCTATGATCCTGCCATCACGCGTTTTTAAGTTTCTGTAGCTGGGGCTTAGTATCCAGCCTCTGTAACTATACAGTGTATATACTTTAATCAAACCGAAACTAGACATTATTTTCTTTTCTTTAAATTTATATTCCTCGGGATACCGGAATTAGACTCTAGCTCGACAATTGTAAGTATTCATATATCTTAATAATACTGTAACATAGTCCCTATTTCCGTCTTACGCATCCGTACTTACCCGGGTCATCGAGACTAATCTCTAATTCTAATGATCATACTCTAATGATTATACGCACCGATATTTTTCATAAAAACCGTTACCCGTTATTTTCCGATGTTACATATTCTTATATTTATCCGAAATACCGGGATTAAGCTTTGAATCTAGGATTCCATCCATTTATAAGTTTTAACAAATCCATGAAGCAACCACTTGTCCACTTGTTGTTGTTAAACAATTGATTGCTTCTATAATAAAACCCCACTAGTCTACATCTTTATAAGGTCAATACATATTACTTTTAGGGTCCGCCGATTTAGTTTTTATTCTTAATATTATTCTTAATATAAATTTATTATCATCTCGAATATTTGATATCTACTCTCCGGCAAATTTTAATATAGTTTAAATCATTTTAATATAGTTTATCATTTTAATATAGTTTAAAAATAACGGGATTCTGTAATTTCTACAAGTATAAACAACCCCAATCTTACCGAATCCATTTTATGTAGTGAAAGACGCGGGATTTATATTCTTCCTAAAATGTAAAATGAACCCGGTCTAGATGAAACATCCTTATTTAGTTTCAGGACAACGAGGTTTACGCGTTCCACGGGGAATATGATATAACCCGATCTAAACGAAGGTAATTTTATATAATTTTAGGACAGCGGAACTTACAAATTTCATAAAGCATATCGTGAAGCCAATCTAGGCGGAGACACTACGTATATTTTAAACAGAGTGAGAGTTTAAATTTTACCATCAAGTCTAATACACCGCAAGAATGTCCTAGGCATAGTAAACAAAATAGCGGTCAAAACTGTAGTGTTTCTATGTTCATACGTTTTAGCTCAAAACGAATATTATAAGTTTCACATTTATAATACAAGACGCGAATTTCTAAACGAAACATTTTAAAATAGTTCTAATTGAAATCTACATGTTTCATATTTATTAAATGAAGGCGCGAATTCTAAACGAAACACTAACATTGTTTAAATACGGGACCCTATATTTATATATGCTTAAAATGAAACGCGAATTCTCGAACGAAAGCATTTTATATAACTAAATGTAACGAAATCTTATATAGTTTATAAATAAGAAGACCCGGCCCCAGGCGGTTTTTATATATTTTCAATATAACGAGGCCCTACAACATCTTTATAAGCATAATACAACCCCGGTCTATCGAAACAATGTACTAGAAGTTTTTATATGTTTGAATACATGATATACGTTTTTTGTTTATACGCGTTTTTATACGCGAGATTTACGTTTTCGTACAATACAAAGTAACCCAAATTATACAGCCGCGAAGTTTACATCACTCCTAAAGTATAACCAGAACTAATTGAAACATTTTTTCATAGTTTAAGTCCGCGAGGCAAATATCTTTCATAAAATATAAAATACCCGAATCAAATTAAACATATTTTTACCTTATAGACTTTCCCCAACGCGCGTAATAATCCCGGCCACATGAAACGTTTTTATATGTTTTAATAGCGCGGGACCTATGTTTTCCTATATAATATAAGATAACCCGGGCCGAACGAAAGCAATTTTATATACTTTATAAAATAGTGAAACTTGTACTTCTGTAAAACCGTAAATAAACCCCGACCCTCACGAGATTATTTTATATAATTTTTTAGAATAATGAAATCTTATACATCTGTAAAATTGTAAATAAGCCCCGGTTCTCACGAAATTATTTTATATAATTTTCTAGAATAATGGAATTTATACATCTGTGAAATTGTAAATAAACCCCGATTCTCCCGAGATTATTTTATATAATTTTCTAGAATAATGGAATTTATACATCTGTGAAATTGTAAATAAACCCCGATTCTCACGGAATTACTCTATATAATTTTAAACGAAATGAAAATCTAGATTATTATGGGCTGAACCTGATACCCCGCGAGATCAGCTATATATTTTTCACTAGACGTATTTTTAATCCCAGAATTTATTCGCTATAATTTTAGCGGACTCTTACTATTAAACATAAACAAAAAATTATTAAATAAACTAAATATTCTTTCAATAACTAAAATAAACCCGGTCTAATCGAAACATTTCATATAACGAAATATTATATGCCTTACAAATGTAAAAATTAAAATGAGACCTCGCGTATTTATCAAAAGATAGGTATTTTATAAGACTTATTTAAAATCGAATCTGTTAGTAACAACTCCTTTATCTTTTAACAACTTCCCGCGTGTTTAGCATAAAATAGGTATCTTTATAACGCACAGCTAGTTTCCAGAGATCCGCCAATACTATTCCTGTATACTTAGTAAAACGAAAATTAACTAAATTTGAACCCTAGCGGTTCCTGAAATTCTG
Organism: Agrypnia vestita; assembly: GCA_016648135.1. NCBI lineage: Eukaryota > Metazoa > Arthropoda > Insecta > Trichoptera > Phryganeidae > Agrypnia > Agrypnia vestita. The sequence continues at coordinate 69,826 of JADDOH010008210.1, forward strand.
CGAGTATTATTCTGTGAACCTAGTAAGACGATAAAATAATTAACTTTATAGAACGTAGTGATTTCCGAAGTTCTGATATGCCAAATTAATTACCTTTATAAAATAAAATCAAACCCGTACTCTGAGTTAAAACCCTTTTAACAGGACCTCGCGTATTTAGCAGAAGATAGGTATTTTTATAAGACTTATTAACAATTTCCCGCGTGTTTAGCATAAAATAGGTATCTTTATAACACACAGCTAGTTTTCGGAGGTCTGCAAATATCAGTTCTATATATGCCGGACTAATCAACTTAATAAAGCGCAGTAATTTCCGAAGTTCTAATATGCCAAATTAATTACCCTTTATAAAATAAAATCAAACCCGTACCCCCCTTTTCTTTTAACGTGAGCAATCAACAATGTCGAAGAGTATAATTACCCGTACAACACTTTCACTTGAAGTTAAACTATAATTTTCAAACACTGGGACACTCTAAGTCGACGGTAACTTTCACTCAAAAAAACAACCGACGCGGATTTCGCACCCCCGTAGACGTCCACACCGACTGCCTCAATTCTGACTCCGCGTTACCTCTAATACCCCTCCCAGCAGCCAAAGGTCCTAAGTCGTGTGTTTCCAGGATTTTCAATATCCTACTTTCCTTGATACCCAAATCTTTGTCCCTTAGATTCAGTTTGGCAAAAAAAAAACACATTCCCTCTTGGACCTGTCAGTTTGCCCCTCCTTCTGTTGCGGTCCCTGTCTCGGCCCCTGTGCCTGTTTTGGGGCGGACTCGGTGGCTTCGGACGATTTAAATTCGCTTCACAAGCGCGATAATTAATTTTTAATATTTAATTTCTAAGCTCAGTCCATAT